>RJWM01033243.1:0-20748 GCA_004363535.1 Dasyprocta punctata
AAAAAAACAACATATATAGTAAAAACAACAAGCAAAGGAGACAAGCAAACAACTAGCGTAAATACACAACATTGCAGGTTTACAAAGCCGGAAGATAGAAGCTTGACAATGGCTGCAATTTGCGCATCGTTATCTTTAAAATGGTTTCTTACATTAACAGATATAGACATGCAAGATTGATCCAATCATATGAGTATTATTTTGGCTCATGTTTTCGGTCCGTGGTCTGCTGGCTCTAATGCAGAAACAGCATGGAGGAAAGGGTTGGGCAGAGGATCACGGCTCATCCCACGGCAATCAGAAAACAGAGACAGAAGGGAGGAGCTGAGGACAAGATATTCTTCCGGGTCGCATTCCCAGTGACCCACATCCAATTAACCCACCTCGTACTACCAGGTCAGCTGTAGGGCGCCCATGATCCATTCACATTCCCAAAGTCCTACTTTTGAACTCGTGAGCATTTAGTGGGACGTTCTAGATCTAAGCCATAACACGCATGCACACACACACAGCCTAGCAAAGTGGTTGGCAGAGAACAAGTCATTGGTAAGTGTTGGTACACTCCCAGCAAAAAATGATATACTGACATTTCTTTTAGTGAAAATACACAAAGGGTAATTAAAAGATACAATGAATATATAAATGAAGAAAATAAACCTATTACAGTATTACAGTAGAAGACACATTTCCAAGAACCATGGGATAAGTGTATTTGAAGTAAGGGAGACTCTCGGCAATGTGAATTTATTGTAATAAAATTTTAAAAACTAAGCATTTACTTTATTTCTTGATAAAGTTTTATAATTAAATAGTTTGTTTTAGTCTTTGAACAGGTAATGTATCTACATGGGTT
This sequence comes from Dasyprocta punctata, assembly GCA_004363535.1. Taxonomy (NCBI): domain Eukaryota; kingdom Metazoa; phylum Chordata; class Mammalia; order Rodentia; family Dasyproctidae; genus Dasyprocta; species Dasyprocta punctata. The sequence goes on from RJWM01033243.1 coordinate 854, forward strand.
GGGAAAAAATTAGTTTGAAACTCTAAAGTAGCAAGCCCAGTGTCTTACCTCTTTCCCAATTTGTTGTTTCCATCATCACTATCATGCTAAACATTTTTTGCTGATTATATACATGTATTATTAAAGTTGTTTTATGCAAATATGAATACATAACTTTGTTTTCTACTTTTCCTTCATACTTGTTGCATAATATACAATGCCTTATCTACCCTTCCTTTCTCTCTTAATATACCTTAGAAAATTTGGCATTCTGTACTATAAGGAGCCCTTTATTTTTATAAATTTGTAAGTGCCTAATGACTCATTACAAGACTACAATATTATTAACCTTGGCCCCACTGATAGACTCTGAGGTGTTTACAAACTTTTGCTATTAAAAACAATGCTACAGTGAATAGCTGTATATCGATCACTTTGCCCTGTAGAAGGCCATTTGTGGAATGAATTTCTAGAAGTGAAATTTCTAGATGAAGTGTACACACATTTAATCTGTCAAACTGTCCTCCATGAGACTTGAACAGATTAACACTAAATATTAATTATTGTATAACTTGAATTTTGACAGTCTGAATACATGAAAACTTCAGTCTCAGTACAATATTTATTTGAGGTTTTCTTTTTTTAGTAAATAAGCATTTATCAATTGTTTAAGGGTGATTTTTGATATGCAGAAAGAATGGTCAAGATAAAAAAAAATCAATCAATGACAAATGCTGGAAGGGCTGTGGGGAAAAGGAACCCTTCTCCACTGTTGGTGGGAGTGTAGACTGGTGCAACCACTGTGGAAATCAGTGTGGAGGTTCCTCAGAAAGCTAGGATTAAGAGATCTCATATGACCCACCTATCCTGCTTCTGGGTATTTTCCCAGAAGAATTGAAAACATCATACCACAGCGATATTTGTGCATCCATTTTTATAGCAACCCAATTTGTTATAGCCAAATCATGGAAACAACCCAAGTGCCCATCAATCAAGGAATGGATAAAAAATGTGTGGTATTTTTATACAATGGAGTGCTATTCAGCTATCAAGAAAAATTGCATTGAGACTTTTATAAGTAAATGGACATGACTTGAGACCATAGTCATAAGTGAAATAAATCAAACTCACGTGTGTAAATACTATATTGTTTCCCTAGTGTAAGAAACTGAAACAGTATATACGATCCAAAATCTACAATAAATACTGTGTAAGGGTAAGAAACTGCTCAAAGAGCAAAAGTAATTGGGAAAGGGGAAAGAAGGAAAGAAGGAAGGGAAAAAGAAAAAGACATAAATTTGTATATATGTGTATGTAAGATAGCTAAAATGACTATACTACTGTATTGGGTGATATACTATGTCCCCCCAAGTCCTCATATACTTTTGATGGGGCTGAGTTATTGGCGTGTTATTGGTTTGTTGTCTAGCACAGGGATTGGTGATGTGAGTGCTGCACCTGCCCAGGGGTGGAGCTGAGATACAGTGTAAAGGAGGCAGGCTTTCCTCTTGCTCGCTTCCATGCTTCCACCTTCTCTCTCTTTTGCCAGCATGCCTGGCATTTGCGGTTGTGGCCGCCATGAACGGCAGCTCTGCCACACCATGCTGCCTTGGAGCCAACTAAGTATGGACTGAAACTCCCGAGAAACTGTAAGAAATAAACCTTTCCTTCTCTATTTTGGGTGTGAGGTATTTTGTCTCTGCAATGAGTGAAAAGTAACTAACACAACTACTAAATGTATTGGTTATTGTAAAAGATCTGCTAATCTTCATAAGATTAGATCAATTTTACATGTCTATATCTGTTAATCTAAGCAACACTTTTGAAGGTAATGATATACAATATTGCAACCATTGCCAAATTCCTGTCATCTTGTTTTGTAAACCTATAATGTTACTGTTTTGGATTTGTTGTCGTTCTTTTGTCTCTCTTGCTTTTTGTCTTTCTTTCCTGTGCCTTTTTTCTCTTAAATAAAAAAAAAAATTAAAAATAAAAAAATTTGTAAAAGGGTGATTTTTTTCCCTTTCATTAGGATGTTGGCCTTGATTTCCTCAAAACAGTAAAAAGTTAGGGGCATAAATTCTTTTATCTATGATATGATTAGCAACTATTTTTTTTCAACTAAACAACTAGTTTTTATTGTGATTGTCCTTTATGCAGACATCTTAAAGTATTTTTAGGTAGCTGAGTTTATTAATATTACCTTAAATGAATGTTGTATCATTGTTAGAAAAGTTTAGCCTATTCCTAGGTTGTATAAAAAGTTTATCATTTTTTTTCTTTAAGTATTTTTATGATTTGATTTTTTCTTTTTTTTTATTACCAAAACTAATTCTTGTCTGTCTACTTGACACTGTTCAATTGGAATTTATATTACAACATAATTTTTCAAACACAAGTACTATTTCTTACTGGCATACAGAAGATGGTGAATGTATATTTGTTGAATTGAATTGTATAAATTCTTGTCCTATCCAAGATATTATTTTTTCTTCAACAATATGGTCAAGTAGAAATCCCACATTAAAACTCATTTTTTGTATACTGAGTGCCTTACTCCACATAATTCCATCAGCACCATCCCCATTGTGAATTGTGCAGAAGTTAATCAACATTACCATGAGTGGCAACCTACTTTCAAATGTCCAGTGCTCACTAGAGTACTCACTTCAACCCACTCCCCTTCCCCATGACACTTTGATGTCCTTAAAGATGGATAACTTCGAAAATTTCACTTTTGATATCTAGAGTTAGCAGTATGCTTGCCTGTCTCATGTATGTTACATAAATCATTGGAATGAATGATCACCTGCCTAATACATTTTTTAGAGTGGAGACAAACTGTATTTGATTAAACTATAAATTCATTCTTTATTTAAAAATGCTATTAAAATATTTCATCATCAAATATCCACTTAATGCGTTTTTTTGAGGAAAAATGTATTTTACTGTGCATTATGCCTAGAAACAAGGGTTTCTCATGAAGTGACATAATTTTTAGTACCTGTCCACTGATTGATACATTCAGAAAGTCATTCTATGGTTACCAGAGGACTACTGTTACTCATGTGTGTTTTAAAATTAAAGTACACATTGGTAACATTGTGTACATGTTATGATATAGTCGCTATACTAAAATTCTGGCACTCTCATTTAATTCCTCACAACAATACAGTCACTATTTCTATTTCATAAATAATAAAAGTTGAATATTTAATTGCTTAAATTAGAAACACTGAGATTCTTACCCAAAGCAGCAAACATGGTATTCCTGGAGCCAGACTTTGAACCCATGTGGCCCCAATCCAGGTCCTGTGGTGACGTCTGTGTTATGCTTCCTCTTTCCTGATCTTGTGGAGAGCTCATCCCCTTGAGGCTGCTACTGATGAGGAGCCTGTGGGACTCGAGAGGAAAGAGAGAGAGGGAGAGGTCGCCAGTGCCACTTCATTCCTTAAACATTGGCCTCTCTGGGGAAGCTCCTGGTTTTCATTATTTTTATGCTAAAATCTCTCAGAAACCAGTGGAGCACTTAATACCTATCATTACCTGAAAACCACTAAAAAAATGACCTGGTGGTATCCAGACACCCTGTCCCCACTACTCAAACACACTGCCAGAGTTTAGGCCTCCCCATAGTGCGCAAGGATAGCTGGTGCTGCCATTACTTCAGAGCTGCAGGGATCCGGGACCACACAGTTTTACTGAGAGTGCCTGCGAGGAATAAAGATTTCAAGGACATTCTCTCCAACTGCCAGAGTTAGGTTACCACTGCTTTTCTGCTGAGAGTACAGTTGCAATGCCCCCTGCTCCCCCTCCATCTCTGGCTCTGAGAGTGGGAAGAGGGAGAGAGAATTGAAGGTCTTCCAGCAACTGTACAAAATATTTTGATGGTTTATGTCAGCAAATTCATTTTGGGACATAACATTATAACTTGTATGATGAATAAACATTGGACCGAGCTATAGAAAGCTGGGGTTCAGGATTGACCTAACTCCAGTGAACTGGAATCTGTTTTCCTCACTCATAAAAATGATTGCCACAGATGGGGAAAATGTCCAAATTCTGTCATGCTACATCAGTGATAAATGATAGAGGATGAGGAGGAGAGAAGCCAAAAATATGTATTCGTAATTTTGGGTTCCCCCCCAGCCCGGAAGGCGGATTAGTTCTCCCTCGGGTAATTTTGGATTAAGTCAACTGAAAATTTGTTGAATAAATAATCACTGATTTTTTTTAAGTGCATATAGTAAAAACATAATTCTCTTTTGAAATTTCTTTTTTTTTTTTTCGTGGCTTCCTATTTTGACATCTCGTGAAATTTGACTTTTCATTAATTATTTTTGATGTACATTTCATTCCATTTAAACATGTGAGAAGATAAGAATGAGCATGAACTTGGTAAAATTCTACCCAGCTATGAGTCAGGGTAGAATAACAGAGAGTGGTCAAGCTAGAGGCTGATTTCTCAGGAAATGTTTCTTCCAACTACATATCATAGGTGAGATGTGGTGAGAGGCTGCTTTCTCTTCAGTGAGAAACTTTCTTCTCAAAAGCTGTACACAGCTGGGCGTGGTGGCACATGCCTTTAATCCCAGCACTCGGGAGGCTGAGGTAGGAGGAGCGTTGTGAGTTCGAGGCCGGCTTGGGCTACAACGCAAGTGCAAGGCCGGCCTGAGCTACACAGTGTGACCCTGCCTCATAAAACCAGGGCTGGGAGTTTGGCTCAGTGACTTAAGCGCCTGTCTGGCAGGTGCGAGGTTGTGAGTTCAATTCCCCGTGCTGCAAAAAAAAAAAAAAAAAAAAAAAAAAAAAAAAAAAAAAAGCTGTACACTATAAGCAAATGTACTCTGTAAAATTCTCTTAGTACAAACCAAGTACCCGTTTCTGCATGAGCTACCCACGTCACTTTGACCTAGACAACACCCCAGGATCCAACATAGTCCTCAAGCTTCAAATATAGGGTTTCTCTTCTGTTGCTGTTTGGCTTTGTGCTTTTAAGAAAGCAAGCTACAGAATCCACTTCACAGGTTATCCTTTTTTAGACACAGCCCTGCTTTATATGTAAACACTACTGCATTTAAATTTCTTTCATGCTAACCCTTCCTCCTATTTTTATAGAACTCTACTTTTCCTTTGTTTGGCGAGCTGTCCTAGACTTCTCCTCCTATGTGGTCTTCTCATTGCATGGAGTCAATAAATCAGGTTTGTCCTTTGTGTTTATAAAACTGATTGGGTTGAGATAAGTGACTGAAGACATCTGTAAACAAATGCAGCTGATACAACAGGGAAATTTCTGAAGTAGTTCATGGGAAAAGGGGCTTAAATTGATTGAAAAATGTGAGTAGGACTAATTCACAAATAACGAGACATGATATCTTTTCCTTTTTCTGGAACTGGACAGCAAATGTAGCTCTAAGCATACAAGCAACAAAAAGAAAAAACAATCAGTTTCAAAGCTTACAGTCATTACTACAAAAACACACTGATTACCTAGGAAAAGTTAATTCTTCCTGCTATTGAGACACGAGGGAAATGTGTCCTCACTAAGGTAGACTGTGATGAAGTGAAGTACTTTCTCAATTGGATCATAAAATTGAATACACTTAACATGTTTGACAAAGCAACTATTGTTGCAGAAATTCTTCAGGAGCTAGGAACTATTTCTGTCTGTGCCTACATTGAACACATCCCCTCTCCTGCCTTGTCTGAGTGCTTAGTATATCTTGCCTTTATCTCACCTTCTGTGAAGCAATGAAAGACTGGTTAAAGTGCGTGACCCTTGCGTGTACCTACTGGGTGATTGGCAAGTTGAAAATTAAAGAAAAGTTTGAAAAATTGCATCCACTTACTGCCTTTTCCATGAGTAAATGAAATGATCTCTATAGCCTTGGCAATGTTAAAGAAATAAAAATATAGTCCTGCTTAGTCTGTTCAGACATTTCCTATTGTATTCATAAAATAATCCACACAATCCTACAGTACCAATTCAGTTTCCATCAAGGATGCAGAATAACAAAAAGAAGCCAACTTTAAGGATATGGTAGCTTTTCAATAGCTTTAAGAAGTACACAAGGGCAAATAAACTCTTAAAAGAGAATGCTTGTAGTAAGTTTGGGTCCGTGCTTACAGCTACTAAAAGAATATTTTTATTTAAATGTTGCTGCAAAAAAAGAAAAGAAAATTATATAATCCAAGGGATAAAGCCCAACAAGTAGACAAACTAACTGAGAATCTTACTAATTTAGCTGGGCGTGGTAGCACACGCCTTTATTCCCAGCACTTGGGAGGCTGAGGTAGGTGGAACGTTGTGAGTTCGAGGCCGGCTTGGGCTACAACGCGAGCGCAAGGCCGGCCTGAGCTACATAGTGTGACTCTGCCTCAAAAGAAAAAAAACTAGGGCTGGGGGTTTGGCTCAGTGGCTTAAGCACCTGTCTAGCAGGCGTGAGGCTGTGAGTTCAATCCTCAGTGCTGCAAAAACAAACAAACAAACAAACAAACAAACAAACAAACAAAAAAACATTCTTGCCAATTTTAAGGATTTAGGCAATGAAAGTTAAGATTGAAACATGATAATATGCACATTTAAATACTTTAACATAAAATCTGCTGCATTTTTAAGTAAATCTAAAGGGGAAAATATTTCATTTTTCTTTATTTCAGTAGAGGCCTCACAATTTTTCACAATAAAAAATGTTGAGTTGTATTACCGAATTTATCTTGCATCAAGATTTTAAAGCCTTTGAAAATTCTGAGAAATTTTTCACACACAATTGTTTTTATTCTGCTAATGCTTCTTTTGTTTGAAATTCTTGGCAATATAGCCAAATAGCTGTCATTTTTTGATGTCAGGTATTATGGAAAATTGAACACAATGTTGCATAAGTTGCAAGCTTTGAATCCCTCACACAGGGGATTTGTAACGCTTTTGAAGAAACGTGTATTATTTATTATTATCAAATGTAAGCAGACATACATTAACTGCATGTCAATGCTACATGAGCTATGTTCTAGGAGTTTAGTGATTTGGTGATGAATGTGTCAGTTCAGGTCTTGACCAAGAACAGATAGAATATTTATATGGGGTCATTTAAGAAACTTTTTATAAAACTAGGTGCAGGGTTTCCAGGAAGACATTCAAAATTAGGCAGAACAATGGTTGGGTTCAAGAGCCCTTTGGCAGTAGTTTGGGCATATGAAAAACTGTGTCAGACTGGAAAGAAGAAAGTAAGAGGCAGGAATGATACATCTGCAAAATTAAGTCTGGGTCTTATGATTTTTTTTTTTTTTTTTTTTTTTTTTGTAGTGGGGGAAGAATTAGGGCTAGAAGAGTTCTGTTAATGCTATGTTAGTGGTAGAGAAGAAAACATTAAATTACATGTCTGAGCCAGTCTTCCACTGTAACAAAATACTTAGAGGGAAGAGCAGTTTATTTGGCCTATGGTTTTGGAGGTTTTGGTACATGTTCAGTTGACCTGTTGCTTTTGGGTTTATGACAAGGTCCTGTCGTGATGTCACCAGGTGGTTGAGGCTGCTCATCTCATGGCAACCAGGAAGCAAAGAGAGACAAAGAGATGGAACCAGAGCCTACACATCCATTTCCAAAGCACCCCAACAGCGACTTCACTTCCTTCTACTCTGTTTCACCACCATCTTCCATGGCACCATGGACCAACCCTTCGACACATGGGGCTCAGGAGACACTAATCCAAACCATAGCCCTAAAAAATACTGAAGTCAAATAGGAATCATAGATGGAAAATAATGATGGCTTCATAAGAAGGGTATGTAGCAGATGTCAGCTTTTTGTTTCATAGAATTAGAAATTTGTTACATTAACTGAAATAATTAATAATGGGAGGGCATTGGTTTGATATTAAACTGAATACATTTTAAACTTTTTTCTTTGTGCTCTTTTATTCAAAAGCATCAGTTGGTTCTTTCTTAGAATTTGAACTATATGATATTGCACTAAATAGCTAAGCCCAATCCCTAATATCTGGAGAATGGATGATTTAGTACAAATATGAATGATAAACATATATGCTTATATAGTCTATATAATATTAACTACAAAGAATGAAAAAATAATGCAATCAAGTACCCATGTTTCTGATTCTATGGGCAAAACTATAAAATAAAACTTTATAAAGTGTTATAAAACATTTCAAATATGTAGAATTGGTGTAAGATTCCATATTTCAATATTTGTTTAAAATAAAATAGTTTTTGGAACTCATAAATGACATAGACCCTTTGTTTTAAATTAAGAAGCTTGAATTTATAATTTAATTATTTTAATTCCAAATTGTTATTTGTCTTTACCAAGGCCAAGACTTTGTATTGGTTTAATGTACTTAGTTGCTCTCTGTGCTATATGCATATGTTTCTATGTTGTATAATTTTAATTAAGAAATACTTAATTGCAATTGCGGGGTATATCACAACTAGTTTCCCTACCATTAATTCACTTGAGAGTAAGAGTTGTTCAGAAGTAATGTTTGCTTTGTAAATATAAATAGGTATTATTGTTCAGATAATGTAAATATCAACTTCTCTATAAGTCTTATTTGTAACTGCAATGTACAGTTTATAATGTGTAGGAGTCCTCAAAAAATTATCATATGATCTAGTCCATCAATACCACTTCTGGGGTATTTATCCAGAGCAAATAAAATCATTATCTTGAAGAGATATCTGCATTTCCATGTGTGCACTACTATTACCACAATAGCTAAACTATGGAAAGACCATATGTGTATATGTACCTACATATATGTGGTATACATGTACATATAACTGTATGCATATAGTAATTAAACATATATAAAAATGTTTGCATAAGTGAGTATGCATATATATTTGCATAAAGTCAGTGATTAGAATTAAGATATTTTCATTGAATATGAGTCTGTTGATAACAATTTGTCATTGATTTCATTATTTAAAATACACCCAGGGTATATCTTGTATAATTTAATCACCAAATGTTATTCAGCCTTAAAAAATAAGATTCTGCCATTTGAAACAACATGAATGACCCTAAAGGACAGCATGTTAAGTGAAATAAGTCATATGCAAACAAGTATGGCTTCACTTATATGTAGATTCTAAGACATTAAACTCATAGAAAGGAGGTAGAATGGTGGCTCACAGGCTGGAGAAGGGTAGTGACGTGGAGATGTGTGCTACTGTGTACACATTTGCAGTTATAAGATGAGATCTAATAGACAGCATGGTGATTACAATGAATATTAACGTACCGTATACTTGAAATCTGCCAGGAGAAGTAAGTCTCCCTACCACTTAAATAAAAGGGTAAGTTATGTGAGGTGATGGATATGTTAATTAGCTTGATTGTGGTAGTTATTTCACAATGAGTATATATATCAAGTCATCACCTTAAACACCTTAAATATATACAATTTTTTTTGATAATCATATCTCATAGTCATAAAGCTGAATGAAAGAGAAAAGGAAAAAGAACCTGTGTTTGAGAAAGCGGAAAGTTCTATTTCCAGGACTGCAAAATTTCAGAACTCCTCAACCTCAGCTGCTGAACACCCTCTGCGTGAGATTCAGAGGGAAGGATCTGAGGTTGTGTTTTTTCACATAGATTAAGTGTGTTTAGGAGCTCTAAGGGAAGGTCCTTTCTGAATTGTCTTTACCTCACATTGTGATAAGTGCTTATATTACTTGATATTGATTAAATGCTTGTTTTAAATAGCTGAGGAAAAACAGGGAAAGAGATTAATTTTCTTGTGGGGTCTTAGAGCCTCCAAATTATTTACCATGAGAAAACCACAATAATTTTTAGGGTAACTATCACTGGAGTTTGTATCTGAAAATTTTTGCACATACTGGGCATGTTTATTTACTTCTTACATATACAGGCTGAGAAGACTCTGTGGAGACTTGTTGCACTTATAAAGATGTAAACATGCTCTTTCCCAGTGGGTTTGCACTGCTGCAAAAGCAATGTGGATGGTAAAGCAGAGTAAGAACAATAGAGTGACATTTTAAACAGGGCATACCTTAGTACAGAGCTATTTTAAATAATAAAATAGATATTTTTGTACCATTTTACTCCCTTCTCATTTTTTTCTATTTATTATAAACACTGATTTAAAAAAAATGTTCAAGGTATCTTGAATATATTGGTATTCAGAACATATGTTTAGATAATTATACTTAAAATGTCAAATATTAACTTCCTCATAATTAAAAGTCTTCTTTAAACTGGTTGTTTTATGATTAACATGTGCATTCTTTTATACTAAACATGCTTTCTTTAGAATTTAATCAAGTAATGCTTTTATCTAAGTCCATAAACAAAAGAGGAGCAAACTAGAGATTTGGGTTATATTTAAGTGACAAAACTGGTTCAGTGAAATATAGTGCTCTTTGAAAAAAATCAATAGATTTTCAAAGCTAAGAAAAGCAAATCTTATTGTAAATAGCTACGTCTTGTAAATGGCTCTTTCAATTCATTTTAAATACCCAAGTACACTCTTTGTACTTATCTTTTAAATTTTGTTTTTATTATATTCACAGTGAAATAGATCTTTAGCAGATTCAGTGTAATGGATTTCCTATATTATGTAAGCTACTTAAATATTTATTTATAGGGAAATTAACTACAGGTTTAGTTACATTAAACCTGGACCATGAGTGTTTTGTTTTGTTTTGTTTTGTTGTGTTGTGTTGTGTTTTGTTTTTTTAGAGCAGAAGATATTTATTGAGAGAAAGAAAGCTTCTGTCTGAGGGACAGAAGGGGGCCCGAGCGGGTTGCCAATGGATCATGACTGTTGTAGTGGACACAGTGATATTCCACACAGATCTTCCCTCCAGAAATAAACATCTTTTCTTCCAAGGGCTGTGTGTGGTGCTGACACCAGTTCCTCTCCATGAAGTGCTTTCTTCGTGAAGAAAGTCAGGTTCCTGGCTCAGCTAACATCTCGTGAGTGGCTGACATGGTGTATAAAGGTTTCATTCCCTCCCAGCTCAGTGTGATAAGGAAGGACCGTCTCAGCTCCAGAGATCCGCGCGGGCTGGCCATGGCTGGAGACTGCCTCACGTCCAACCTTCTTCTCCTCTTTTCCTTCCAGAGGTGTGGATCTCAGGAACATCTCCAATAAGCCTTTTTCATGCTACCTGTATTTTAAACTGCTCTGTCTGGAGAAGCATCCTGAGGTCTCATGGTTTCCTTGCTATTCTCCCGTGTGTCCAAACCGAGAAGTCAGATGTGATTTTCCTAATCTGTAATTCATAATTATTTTTCATTACAGGGTATCTAGAGAAAGTACAAGTGTGGAAGTTTATTTTTGGAATGTTGTTTTTCACTGCAAATGTTTGCTATGGAATCAGGATGAGTAAAATACTTTAAAAGGTATTTTAAATCACATGATCTGTAACATTTTTATAAACAAATTGATTCACTGAAATAATTTCTCTCTTCACTTACAAGAAGCAAGACAAAGAGTCATACAAACATATTCTGGGTATTTTTAAAGCAAGAAAATCAACGAAAAATACCCTCTTCCATAGACCAATTTTGATGACGAGATCCTGATTCAAAAATTAAAAGCATGCAAGTTTATAATTTCATTAATTAAATTGCAAGAATTGGTCTCTCTCTCTCTGTCTCTCTCTCTCTTTCTCTCTCTCTCTCTCCCCTCCCTCTCACTCCCCCTCTTTTTCTTTCTGTTATTTTGTTGCGGTACTCAGAGCTTTTTCATGGAGCTAGTACTCCAGTCCTCGTTTTCACTTTTTTTTTTTTTACAAAAGTTCTTATTAAGTCAGTTAGTTGCTCATAACTCTGAGCTGATTTTTGATAAGACACTGCCTCAGCCTCACTGAGTGCTGGAATTACAGGTGCTTGCCACCACTAGGATGCTTTCTTTTTTACACATTTTTCACTTAGCCAATAAACTGCTGGTCTCAGTGCAACGGACGACAAAATCTACTGACTGTGTAATAAAACAAGTGGTGTATTATCCTAATTTGGTTTTAATTAATTTAAAAAAACAAATTAACTAGATGGCTCACAAGAGAGAGGATCTGAAAAGGTCTTAAAACTACTCAAAGCCCAATGACCCAGGAAAGGAAGAGCATATGGAAGCTTTGTGTGATTCGGTCTCTCATACTGTAGTATGCAGACAAAGAACCCAGAGAGAAGAACCTGAGATGCAGATTTAGATTCAGAGGGGCTGCAGAGGGCTTGGAGCTTCTGTGGTGGGTAAAGTAAATACTGCTGTGTCTAGAAAACTAATGTGATCATTTTATATCATTTGCTTGTTTTTGCTTGCTTCTGCTCTCAATTTGTACCTCACTTTTCACAAAAGGACACCTGTTTGTTAGTTGTATGTTATGCATTGTTTTTTACTTTGATTTCACTCTAGTTTTTCTTCTCTGATCATATAAAACTCCACTAATTAGGTTTACTGTTACCTGCCCTCCTGGTATAGTTAAACTGAGGATAATTCTGAGCTGACTCTTGATACTATCCAATGAAATAAATCTTCCTATGTTCCTACATAAGAGATAAAAACCTGTTTCTGAAATGGGTAGTTAATCGTGCTGAAAGGTGAAATAGAGGTATTCAGTGGAATTGAATGACTGTTAAACTACAAGATCTGGCTGCTGCAGGAAAATATATGTTTCAGCCTAGCGCAGCTAATCACAGATAAAGTGTTGGTTTTTTTTTTTTTTTTTGAGAAGACTAAGTTGGATGTATGTGTCTAACAGAAAAGGATTATAGAGCTAATACTTAATCTTGGTCAAAATTGTAGCATTCTTCATATGTTGTATAGCAGACAATAGCTGTCATAATGAAAAAACTGAACTATTTTTAGAAAATTCAGCATCCTTTTATTTTGGACATTTATTGGTTTATATCACATTGTGTTAACATGATATTCCAAAATCTTATTCAATAAACGTTTTTTTGTAATAAAAAAAACCTTCGTAGTTTTTTTCAAAATCAGATTTTTCCAGGTTGACTAAAATTGTTTAAATAAGCATTTTCCTTGTTAATGACATTTAATAGCAATAGGGCTTCAACTTTTTTCTTGACCTTGTCCAACATTTTTAGCTTGTTAAAAATCTCAACAAAAACTATCAGTCTGAGTAAATAACATAAAAATAATTTGGGAAAATAAGTAGAAAATCTTCTTAAGTACATTTTGAAATAAAAAGATATAAAAATGCAGAGTGAATTATTAGTTATTTCAAAACCAAATACTGTTTAGTTTTCTGTTTAGTTTCTTTAGCCACACACCACTAAATTCTTCCTAGAAAGGACTCTGAAGTTCTTGTGGATTACACTTATAAAAGTATTCTAAGGAGTAAAAGGGACAACTTGCCTCCATTTGCTGTAAAATACCTCAGTGATGGTGAACAGTTTAGAGATGAGTGCCAAAAAGGCAACCCAAAGGGCCAACTTCAGAATTATATATTACAAAGCACCAACACTGCAATTAAACTGGGTTGCTGAGGTTTTAGTTAAGGAAACCCAACTCATGCATTGACAACTTTCATCTTAAAAGAAAAACAAATAACACGCGTGCATAGGTTCACTGCAACAGCTTTAGAGTGCTTCGATTTAAAATTGTATGACAATTGATAATATCAAGCACTCATTTATCAGGCCAATAAAGAATCTATAATTTATTTTTTTATTTTGTTTTATTTTTTTGCAGCACCGGGGATCGAGCTCACAGCCTCGCGCCTGCCAGACAGGCTCTTAAGCCACTGAGCCAAACTCCCAGCCCTGGTTTTTTGAGGCAGGGTCGCACTATGTAGCTCAGGCCGGCCTTGTGCTCGCGTTGTAGCCCAAGCCGGCGTCGAACTCACAACGCTTCACCTACCTCAGCTTCCCAAGTGCTGGGATTAAAGACGTGCGCCACCACGCCTGGCTAAGAATCTATAATTAAAAAAAAAAAAAATCCTTTCCCATAACTGAAATTATACAGCTTCATTGTGATGCTGACTCAGAAAATAGTTCGAGAATTTGACGCTGTTGCTCAAAAGAGAAAAAGTGAACATGGAAAAGATCGAAGGCATAGGCGTCAAAGAGATTTTGATGAACAAAATTCTTAACTTTGAAAAAGAAAATCTGCAACACCTTTTGAGCTGGCAATTTCTTCTTTTGCTGTATATGACAAACCTACTTTGCAGCACACAAGCGTTTACTTATCCTTTATCACAAGCTCTAGTAGTCTTTGTCATTTTCTTAGAAGAAATAAAGTGTGTCTGTGATACCCAAGTTTATCACACCATTTGTTAATCGTTCTCTTCTACAAACCTCCACCCTTAAAGTAAGGCTATAATTTGGACCTGAAAGGCCTCCAGATGGCCTATATGTTAAAGGCTTGGTCTCTGGCATATGATGCTGGAAAGTGGTAGCTCCTTGTAGGGTTTACCTATTCCCCTTCTTGGTACCTTACCGAAAGAATTAAAAGCATCATACCACAGTGATATATGCATGCTTATAGCATCACAGTTTGTAATAGCTAAATCTTGGAACCAGCCCAAATGCCAATCAGCTGATGGATAAATGAAGAAGATATGGTTTTTTTATTCAATGGAGTACTACTCTTCCACAAAGAAGGATAAATTTGAGACATTTCTAGGTAAATGGATGCACCCCAAGACCATAATTTTCAGTGAAATAAATCACACATGCATGTGTAAACATGGTATTATTTCTCTGGTATGATAAGCCAAACATGTAAATAAGGACAAAAGCATATACTGGATGTTATGAAATATGAAGAAAATTCTAAAATGAGAAGAGGAACTAGGGAGAGGGCAGGTGGAAGGGAAGTGAGGGTAAAGAAACAAATAAGAAAAGAAGGAAAAATGGAAACAAAGCTTTTGAAAATAAGGAGGGCAAGAGAGGTTGAACGAGGGGAGGGTCATGGGAGAAAATAAAGTATTAAGATATATCATGCACAGGTACAAATTCTCTAGGATGAATGTGATCATTATGCATATCTAAAACGTAGCAATAAATTAGAAACTTGCAAAAAAAAAATAAAGCATTGAGAACACATGGCGGGAGTCAGGCCATTGAGGATGTGGCTTTCAAGAGGCTATAGGGGCTCCCCCCGCCCTCTCTATCCCCACACCTGGTGCTCCTGCAGACTCAGCTCTTCGGATAACTTTACCGATAAATATGGATACGATAATTCTCTGACGAAAATACTGCTTTCCTGAACTCTAAGCTGAATGATAACAACCAGGGTTTTAATTTTTAAGTATCTGGTACACCCTTTCATCAAGGAGCCAGTGCTGCTGTAGTCTGAGCAGTTTTATATCTTTTGCAGGTAAAAATGCATTTTTTATTTTCTGAATACTTTTATGTATGGGTTTTGCTTCAGAAAGTGGAGGTTTCAACATGTGGTTAGTCTTTCACCTCTGTGGTTGAGCAGAACTTCTCGTGCAAGAGTGATACCTCCCGAGCATCTCACACCCAAAGCAGCCCTTTTTCGGCTCCAGGGGTAAATCTCACTGTTCACAGAGGAAGGTTCACCCCTCTGTTACTCCCTTAGATCCTGATTTTGGTAAAGTCAGTTTCTCTTTTGTATGTGTTTTCCTATCCACGTTAGCAGTCGAACATGGGGAACAAACTTTTGATTATACCAATTTTATTAACTGGTCTTTGTTGTGTAACAGATACCAGAAAGTTTGGATTTTTCTTTGTATATTCCTCTTCTTTAATCTTTTGTCTTGATCTCTATCACCTCTGTTTGGGGAAACTCATGTCTTTGCTACCATGTGACAAGGTATCACAGGTCCTGGATGGAGTGGGACTGTGGATCTGCATCTGTGGTCCAGTTGAAAAGTTGCTTGGGTCAATCTTCGTTTTCTGACCTTTGATCGTACACTTTGATGTTGGACTTGGGTGCCAATAAGAGCTCAAATCATTTAAAGAGAACTACAAACATATATAAAAGCAAGACTCTGTGTGCACTGGAGTTGAAAGAATACATCATTGCATATAGCAGTTTGTTTTTGTGATTGTTATGCTTTATGTTTACCACTGGTTCAAGGAACGAAGTAGCAAATCCATCTTGGAGACCTCTGCGCTTGCTTGACCTTTCTATTACAGAACTGAAGCAACCAACAGGTGAGTTTTGTTGGAAATAAATGATGTGCTTTGTTCTTTATTGTTAATCTTGTAAAACTGAATGTGGCAGATTTCTGTAAGTCAATATGTATTGAAATATAACAAGATATTTTTAATTTTGTCCTTGTAATTATAGCTTTTCTCTTTTTCTTAGTCTGTTTTTAGTACATATTTCCTAACTCATTTGGGAACTTTGGCATGACAATTGATCTTAAAATTCTCTTGCTATCATATGATGAAGGTGTGGGAATGATATTTATATGCTATATTCATATGTGCATGATTTATATATCACTCTTTGATATTTAAGATAACCTTAGTTAGTTTTTAAGTAGTAATTATATGAATGTGACTGGCTGTGGTATATTTGAAATGCTGATGAAATACAAAAGATCAGTTCTAAATTGTCCAAAGATTTTATCCTAAACGGGGTGTGGTGGTGCATGCTTTTAATCCTAGCACTTAGGAGGCTGAGGCAGGAGGATTGTTGTGAGTTTCAGACCAGCTTGGACTACAAAGTGAATTCAAGGCCAGCCTGAACTGCATAGTGAGACACTGTCTCAAAAAATAGAGCCAGCGAAACGCCTGTCTGGCAAGCATGAGGTTGTGAGTTCGATCCCCAGTACCAAAAAAAAAAAAAAAAAAAGATTTTATCCTAAATGCAATATACATTTTCCTCCTCTCTTTTCTATTGATAGAACAAAAGAAGTCTATAAAAATATATAAATAATGCAAGGATGAGAAGACAATAAAAACAAAAAGAAAGCAATAATAAATATTCAAGTTAAGTCATTCAGTGCACTGTCTAGTTGAATAAGAAATGGAATGACAGTTACTAAAAATAAAATACTTACCTTGGTGTTCCTCATTTATGTCATCTGTACAGATACTACATTCTCTACTTAGGACTTATCCCAGGGATCTAAATGACTTACATCAAGGGTAGCAACAATCCCTAAATTTTCCTTAAGCTCTTGGAGTTTAGTAAGAGGATTCTATTGAATGTATGAAATGTTTTATGACTATATGGATTGATATTTCTTTGCTTGAAGCTTGTATTCTGATTGACTTACAGACTCATAAGCATTGACATAAATCAATGCTAAATTTGATAAGCAAAAGCACTTAATCCCACGGAAAGAAGAAAAATTTCAAATGCTTTAGAAGTGTTGATTCTTTATAATTAAAAAGTATTAACTTAGAGAAACGATCAAGTTACAGATGAATATTGGTTGCCAGGTAGCCATACAATAAGCAAAGAAATTAAATTTTATAATAGCCTAGTAGATAAAAGAGAAATTGAGAATTTTGTTAATGTTAAGCAAAATTTAAGATTTAAAATATAACATATAATATTCCTAATCAAAGTGAATACTTGAAACAATTAGTTACTGGATTTTCATGTTATCTGATGTTATCATAGTGTACAAGAATATTCCCATAAAATGATTTGCACAAAGTTTAGACTATTTTTCATGACAATCTTTATTAATTTGAACTTTCTAATTTCCTACACTCTATAGTTCCATTATTTACACAAGATATTTAAGGTATTATAGTTAGAAAAAGTGCATGTTCTAATAAAATTGCTTTATAATAAACTGTTGTCTATTTTGCTATTACATTATGAGAAATTCTGAAAAATATTTATTTATTCCATTAAAAATATATGGTTAAAGTATAAATTATCAGTTTACAAACAAATGATGTTATTAATAAACATACTTACACTCTTCCATGAAGATCAGGTTCGGGATAATTTCCAAGAGAAGTAACTAGATCAAACCTGGACTGATAATTGAGTTTATCAATGTATCACTGGACAATTTTCAAATAGACTTCAGTGCAATAGAGCATTTTTAAATTCATGCATAATATGGTTGCAGCACCCTGGAGAACTACCTGACGCATGGTAAGGGGCCTGTGGAGGGAACGGAATGATCAATCTCACTGCTGGTGAAATGGAAAGAGGGGGGCACATGGAATTCTGGTCCTTGCTACCCTCAGATGCCATAAACCAGAAAGACACTAACAAGAACATCTGTTCTCGTGACTTGAGTTCAGGGTGGACGGTGACTGTGAAGCCTAGAACTCTGAGTTGATTGTGTCCCACGTGACAGGGCATCACTCCAGTCACCATTACCAGTGCAAGACCACTCTCCTGGTCCTACCGGCCAGTTTACAAAAGTAACACTACTTTGGTCAGCAGAGGGGGACAGGGACCTGTGGACAGGGCCACGATAGAGGATTCTGAAATAAACCTTTGGACTCATGTTCCAGGAATGCAAGACTGGGAGAGAGGACGAGAGTGTGCTCTGAAGGTCTTGAAAGCCAGACTGAGTCCTGTGTCCAATCAGACCTTGGGTGCTTTACCCAGAGGCACTGCCACTCTATGGGTGCAGGCAGAAGAAGGGAAATGCAACATCTTGTGCGCGTTGTGGGGGAGGCAGTGGACCTGAGGATCAGCCCAAGTCCTGGGTCTCAGGGCCAGGCTCTGAGCGGGTAGAATAACAGTCTGAGGCACACTAGGCTAGGTTCAGAGATGGCAAAATAATGGACATGCGTCATTCATCTATTAAGGTAAAGTATCAGAAATGTATTAATATGATAAATTCTCTATGCTTTAAGCATTGTGTTGTATGAGAAATTGAATAGATTTAATTATATTAATGCCTAAATATAAACACATACATGTAATATTGAAGTGATAAATCGAAGAAAAGTTACAAATGATAAAGAGAGAAGTAAATGAGAAAAACTTGGTTTCTGACTATGCAATCCATTCATAATAAGACTAAAGAAAACACTGCATGCAGCTTGATAACATAGGCAGACAAGTCTCTATGTCTCAGGTGCTACTCTTTTGGGAAAAGCTAAGCTAAGTATTATGCAAAGTGCTTTTGCTGAGTCATTTTACTTTTCATGGAAATGCAATTATTTATATGCATTCAATAAGACTTTTATTTTCCCAACACGAAATCAAATCAAATTTGTAATCATGGCCAAGACATAAAGGCCATATTTATGTACATGTATAATTCAATTAGATTTAATAAGACTGTTGTTAAGGAAGAAATGTTAGACAAGCGCTCTCAGTAAAGTGGCAACCACACCTCACAAGATGAATGTGGGAAAGAGCCTCACAGCACCTGGCCTCTAGAGGACTGAAATCGAGGGAAAAATACAGCGCATATCACTTATTAACCAAATGATTTTATAAGTATATTGATTTCAATATTGCTTACTCTAATAGCAATCTGGATAAAGTCTAAAAGCCTAGGTAAACATTTTTTATATATCTTGATTTTACATATATATGAAATGTACTAACACTTATTTTCAACTTAGAGAGTGTTTAATGTTATTCAACTTGATGTAGTAAAAACCTAAGAATATGAATGTATTGTTATCACTGACAAGGAGTAAAAGAACTCAAGATAGATGTGTGTGTGTTTACATTAGAATTTGTATTGAAAGTAATGATGGAATTATAATCATAAAAATTCTTGAAGAAAATTGTTAAAAGTATGTCATATACTTTTTACTTTATCCTTTCACTTTACTTTTTCTTTTCTTTTTTTATTTTTGTTTTTATTTTTTTTATTTAAGAGAAAATAGATACAGAAGCTAGAAATAAAAGTCAAAAAAGACAGACAAACAACAACAACAGATCTGATATGATAACATTGTAGGTTTACACACTGAGGTGGTTGAAGTTTGGCAGTAGTTACAATATTGCATATCATTACCTTCCTAGGGGTTGGGGATATTGACAGATATAGACATG
>RJWM01033244.1:0-20780 GCA_004363535.1 Dasyprocta punctata
AAAGAGAATGCATTAAAGTCTTTTACAATATATCTACTCTAGGAACATTTTTGAACTGTGGAGTACAAGTACATTTTCTAAGTTGTAGGAGCAAAGGGACCATTTTAAATAAAAAACTATTAAAAATGCCTTGAATGCATTTTGTCTAATAAAATATTTCATATATATCTTCAGTCTTGCCACAACAAAATCATGCATAAGTTGATGGAAACAGCCTACTGATCCATCCTGGTTTGTCTGATTTTTAGCATATCTTCCCAGCATGCTTAAAGAAGGGTTCAGGGTAATACGGAAGGTTAGTCATTTTCTTACCATCAACTGATCCTTGCCCTTACTAGTGACTTATTTTCAGGTTGCCTTTCAACATACAGTAATATCATGGCTACGGGATAAAATGTCAAATTTTCTAACTTTGCTTAGATTATGTAAATAGCAATCATTTCTAACTCAATCAAATAATACTTTCATCACATAGTATAAATAAAAACACGTTTTATTTTATTCACATATGAAATTATAGTTTTTCTTAGAAATACATATTATAATTAATTTTAGTATAAAGAATCCAAACTTTAAAATACCTATGGCATATTAGAAACAACAAAACATAATTTGAATTTTATGCTCACTTTTCCCTGTCTTTATAGCCAAAACAGATAGCTTTAGGAACTATTCATTATTCTCAAATATATAAGTACCAGAATAAGTCCAGATTCCAAGCCCCATCTCAGTTTTTGGGGTACACATAGGCATCAGACTAAATTTTCATTACACTCTTATATTAAATCTTTAACAAAAGATTTGTTTTCCAATACTGGGGATTGAAAGTGGAGTCCTTTGCATGCAAACAAGCACTATATTACTGAGATAAACTCTAGTTTTTATATTTTGAACTTTTAATCTGTGCTGTGTTGATGTCATATTTAAGTATTCAACCACTTTTTAAAATTAATTTTTCATTATGGGATAGATTAAAATATTCAAGAAGTATTGTTTAATTCTCAGAACACCTGCTCCAGGGACTATGTTAAGTAAGTATCCACCACCTTGTTGCCAAGGTTCAGAAAGGCAAGAATCTAGTCTCTTTCTGTAGCCTTCCATCAAGACTTGCATAATGACAATGTTTCCAAAGCAGAGTGAATAAAAAAACTCACTGCAAATGAGTATCAGCTGGAAATTACTATCTTAGCACTCTTGTCTGTCAATTCAAATGTCAATATCTGCACCACTACACTATAACCCTAGAAACTTTATTTTACTGTTATGAGTCTCAGGTTTGAAGTCCTTAAAAAAAAATTTGTGAATGTTAAAATGCCGTTGAAATAATACGATGCAATGAATGACATCCCTCAATAAACATGCACTGCTTTTCATTTTATTAAACAAATACTTGAGTGCTTAATACATATCATTCATTTTTCTAATCATAGCCAAAGATACCAGTAAAAAGACAGACATAATCATTCTTTAGAAATGAATTCACACTCTAGTTTATAGTAACTGCATGACTTTGAGCAAGGTGTTCTCCTAACTATCCATTTGAAGTATTTGCCAAGCTTTAGCTATTATAATTACTTATATTCTTCTTATCAATTGTTATTACTGGTACTTTGAAATAAGAATTCAAGTATAAAGCCATTGACAATTTTCTTGTATTACTGCATAGATAGACAAAAATGTGACTGGTTATCAATAAATACTCCCTACCTAATCAATAAGCCTAGTTCATCGGTATTTAAATTTTTAATCTTAAAAAATGAGAATCCATATAGTATATATCTTATAAGATTATTGAGAATATCATAGATAAAAATACAGTCAGATTTTGGAAAATGAAATTGCTTTATTAAATAAGGGTTTTTTCCCATCTACAACTATTTTTTCCTTGAAAATTCAGCTATTGGTCTCAGTCAATATTGTTTCTGAAAGAAAATAAAAAGTTAACTTTTTTAAGGAAAAATGCAAAATGAACAAATTATTTGCTGCCAGTAAGCTCTGTTGGCAACATTAGCCCATGTAATTTAGGGAACTACCATCAAATCAGCCATTACATGACATAAGATTGTGCCCCATTTATTTCCTGGTCATCTCAAGCTTCTCTTGCCCATTTCTGATCCAGCTGGAAAACCACCACAGGATATATCTTAATTATTGTCTTTATTTTGTTTTCTCCTTGAAGAGATCCTTTCAGCACCTCCCTATTGTCTATTTTTTTAAAGATCGAACTCTTTGCAGTATCTTTCATGAACATGTCAACTGGGGAAGCAAGGGACTTCATGCTTAGTGGAGCACCATATGTGGTTTGGTGATCCATTCTCATTATTTTGCAATTCTTAATATTTTTGTCTTCATTTCACACTTAGGCCCTTCTATTATATGGTCAGGCTTGAATACTTACTTTGTAAGTCATTCATTTTAACTCTTTTGCACTATCATTATCCTTTGATAGTACCCCTAAGTCTTTAAAGTTGCTATGTTAAGTATTCTTTAATAAGATTGTGATATTTGATTTCACATGTCAGTTTGATTGGGATAAAGGGTTGCCCAGATAGCAAGCGAAATGTTATTTCTGGATATGTCTTCCAGAGAATTTCTGGAAAACATTAGCATTTGAATTGGTAGACATCCCAAACAAGATTTGCCCTCCGTAACTTGTGTTGGTACTGGCAGAACTGCTGAGGGCATAAATAAAAGAAATGGCAGAGACAATCTTTCTCTCTTCTGGAACTGAAGCACTAGTCTCCTGCCTGACATCCACCTTCGCCTGTGATCAGGCTTTCAACTACAGACTGTGCATCACATCATTGGCTACTCTGTTCTGGGGGATTCAGACACCATCAGTTTTCCAGGTTTCCCAAGTTGCAGAGGATGGATTTTGGGGCTTCTTAGCACCATAGTCACATGTACTGATTCCATGATGAATCTTCTCTCATAAGGTGAGTGAGTCCTACCGTAACAGAATACATCCCAAGACCTCTAGCGGATGCCTGAACCCATAGATTGCAATGAACCCTACATGTATTCTTTTTTTTTCCTATCATACATAATAATAATAAAATCCCATTTATAAATTAAGATTAACAACTATTGTTAATGGCTAAATAAAACAATTGATACACTATTGTTATAAAAATTCTGTAAATGTAAACTCAACTTATTTTATGATACTATGAATCTCAGCATTTAAAAATCTGTTTCTCTTTTCCTGAGAATTCAGCAATGTTTCACTTAAAGGGAGCATTTTCTAGCTTCCCTTTGGCATGTTTGGAATGCCAGCATCACTACCTTTATGCTTTGAGGTCATTACAGAGTAAAATAAGGGTAGAGATGCTGCTGCTGTAGTTAATCCTATAATGGCCACTAAACAAGAACTGGGTGGATGGCATGTATGGGATGCACTCTGAACAAAGATGACTTGGCAGGACAGAGCTAGATGTTATGAAATTCCATCATACTACTCAGAAGAGCACACAATTTAAAACTTAGGAATTACTTATTTCTGAAATTTTCTAGAGAATATTTCTGAACTAAAACTGGCTATAAGTAAATCAAATTGTGGAAAGTGAAACCATAGATGAGAGAAACTATTACATGTGGTTTTATATATTCCATTGGTTCTGCTTCTCCGGAAAACCCCCAAAATAAATTTATAGTCTCCTCACATTTCACTATAAATTTTTCATTTGGTTGTAACATTTATAATGTCTTTCACTGCCAAAGTCTAGCTCAACACTGAATTTCTATACGAAACTGATTTGAACATTCAGACATAATAAACAGCTCTTTCCACAGCATTATTATTTTATCATTATATATATATACATTTATTTTAATTTCCTGTAAATGCTACTGTACCTAATTTAGTAATTCCTTAAAAATAGGAACCACTTTTTGTCAGATGTTTCATAGGCCCCACTACACATATTAAACTGCTTACCACAGAATTGCAGTTCAATGATTTCCCAAGAAGTAAAATGACTAAATTGTCCTAATTTATTTGCTTATAAATGGATAAAGTTATATGGAAATGGCCTTAGGTAGTCTATATTAAATTTCTATTCCTCAGCATGAAGGAAAAGAGAAGCATATTTTTCTGAGTCATAACACTGTGAAGAAAATATTGGAAAATATATACATAGTTTAAAATTTAGCTCAAAATTAGCCATTTGACTCTAGTCCTCCCAGTGTAATTCCTAGACCGTTACATTTTTAGTAATCACATGCTTAAATTATTCCATTTATATGCATGGTGAACTATGCCAGTCACTCTTCTTTCCTTCTGACCAGCCACACAGGTTGTGTGGACATTCTTCGTGACATTTATTTCATGTCTCAGAGTTGAGATTGTTTGATTTAATAATGGATATGTTGGTGGCTATATATACGGAGGTCTATCTTCCTGGTAAAAATTGCTGCCCCTTTTGTCTCTATGTTATCATTTGATCCTTGATTCTATATGAAAACATGTTAAAAGAAATTAATTTCTTCATCTGTGTCTCTTCATTTTTCTCAAAAACCATCCATTTTGAGTCCACATGCTGACATCTATTTCCATTTTCTATTCTTCACACAGATTCTAAGCAGTTTTTCTAGATTTTTAATGAATTCCCAGAGAATTTGTTAAAAATACAATGCCTTATATTCCAAGATTATTCCTATATATAGGTACTCCACAGTTCAGGCAAACAAACAATCAACAGTAAAATAAAACAAAACAAAAAGTAACACTACTGTTCAGGTTAATTGAACTTCAAAACACCTACCATAGAAAAACGTATATTTATATAGCCTAACAGATCCAAAATCACTGCATACTGAGTTTTAGTCTTTTGCCCACATATGTCTGAAACTGAACGAAGAGTTACTTAGATATTTTTAAATACAAAATTGTTGCAAGTAAGAAATTAAAGAATAAACACAAAACTAAGATCTTAATGGCTAATAATATTAAAAATAAGACTTTTAAAGCTATGTGAGTATGCATTTAGATTAATTTACTGTCAATTAAGATATACACTTTCAATTTCTTACTTTTCTCAATATTCTGTATTATTTCTACCCTTTTTTCTGTTTTGCTTTTTAAAACAAAACAAAGATATACACTTTCTATGCTTTGTATTGTGTTTACTTGAAGTTTTCAAAAGAAATATATAAGTATAGTAGATATTGTAAAAGTGAAAGGGGCAGAAACTGCTCAAAAGGAAAGAATAACTGGGATGGTGGAAAGGAGAAAAGAAATAAAGGAAAATTATATATATATATGATAGATAAGATAACTATGCTACTATTAGTTTATCAAAGGAATAGTTTGTGCTTATATTATCTGATCAGTTTTTCATGCCTATGTTTTATAATCTGAGCAACTACATTGAAAATAACAATAAACAATATACTAACCATTATTAATATCCTATCATCTTGTTTTGAAGTTCTGTATAATCAATTTTATTATTTTCCTTATAGAATTAAAAAAGAAATCTGTAAGTAAAAAAACAGAGGAATTCTTATGCTATATTTTGAAGTAGGACATCTCTTTCTCCTAAAACTACTTTATAGCATTACTCAGTAGTTACAATAGGTTCATTTGAAATATATTTTAACAGTAATAGCTTTTGACAAGTTACACAGGTAAAACAGCTTATTTAATGTTGACACAGTTATTAATCATGATTCAAAATTTTTTGACAACTAATGCTTTGATTATTTCAACATCAAAGAACATGCTATAGCAAGAAATTAATTAAAATCTGATAGTTACTGATGACAGCTCAATTTTTTTATTTTTAACTATAATTAGTAATCATATCTTATATTCTTCATAGCACAATTCCAGTATTTAAATATTTAGGAAATTCAATATTTAATTTCAATTACCTAAATAAATCATTATGTAACCAAGTTTGTGTTAATGCACAACTATTTAAGCAACACTGCCCTTGTTTCTGTTAATTAACAACTGTTTAAGCAACATTAAATATCTGATAAGCACCTTTATTGTCAAATATGTTGAAAATATTAATTGGATCTTTCAAACATAGAAAAAAGAAAATATTTCTCCAAAAAATATTCATTTTAGAATAAACAACAAAATTTCTCTAAATCAGCTTGTTTCAGAATACTTTCCAACTTCATGGCTTTGTTTCTATTCAATACTTTTGTTTGTGTGTTTTGGTCATGGACCACATTTGTCTGCTAGTATATGGCATGTGATAAAAAATGTGGTTAATAGTTAAATTTTTTAAAGACTATCACAATAAAAGTGACATTGCCATTACTTCCCATAAAATACCTCCACTTCATCCCTGCCTCAAAAAAAAAAAAAAAACAGAGTCAGGAGTTTGGCTCAGTGGCCTAAGCACCTGCCTGGCAGGTGCAAGGTTGTAAGTTCGATCCCCAGTACCACAAAAAAAAAAAAAAAAAAAAAAAGCCTCCACTTCAGACACACTTTTGTTCATAAAATTTCTGAAGCAGATCTGAAATTATTCTTCTGTATTTTTAGATGCACTGTCATGGCTTCTTCCATGTCCTGAGTCAATTCAACACATTTTCCTCTCATAGTCATTTTGACATGCGGGAAGAGCCAGAAGTTATATGGTGCCACATCTAGTGATAAAGGTAGATGAAAACATACTGCAATGTTTTTACTAGTCTCCTTTTCCACTGAATGGCATTCAACAGCAGCACTTAGTTTAAATATACCTCATAAGGACATGAAAGAAAACTTCTAGGATTGTTTCAGAAAGCAGCAAGAATGATGGAATAAGTGTGTTCTAAGTGAGTGGGAGATTTTTCAGGGGGGTTAATACTGTAGTAATTTTTAAACTTACACTTTCACCTTATATTGTGATCATACCTTAAAGTTCCTTTATTAAAAACTAAATATTTCAAATAGTATAATGTGGAGATTCTAAATTTCACTCTTCCGAATTTTTTATTGTTGCTGTTTCTGTTGTTGCTTTTCTGTGCCTTAGTGACAGTGGTGGATTGTATAAAATATACCTCATTTGTGCATGTGTGGACACTGACATGTCTGCTCAGTTGCCTTATGGGTCTTCATTAATAGTACAGAAGTTTCTTTCAGTGTTCCGACATAGGGTCTCTCTCTTTGTCAAGAGTTGCCACGTGTGTTGAGGCACTCTCATCATCCAAAGAGTTTCCAAGTCCTCACCTCCTATATACACAGAGCTTAAATGTTACTCAGAGGTTAGATGCTAGGACCTACATGGTCATGCAGCACTGCACCTATGTATGAACTTCTAAGTCAGCTAGAATATCCTATAGTTTCTGAAAGCTTCTGTAGACATTTCAGTCTCCAGATTTTTTTTTTAATTTTCAAGCAATCTTCTGGTTTGCTCCAATGGATATCACTGTCACACACAGCTATTTTTAAATTAAATACCTTGAGGAAATGTCTTCCCTCACTAAGGTGGATGTCTGTCAGACAAAATAAAGAAAACCCTGCAAATGGAGCTTTTCATGTGTGTAACCAAATAGGTCAAATTGTGAGACTTCTCCAGGAATGTTATATATTTGTTGCTTCAAACCAGTTGTGTCCCCTCCAATGACTACTTAATGGCCAGTTTTCATTATGATTGCCAGACTACCAATTTTCAAAGTTACCACAGAGCAATAGAAAATTAAACAACGCAAAACCTACTGTTCTTCCTGGGAGGTATCCATTTTGCTTAAATAAAATGTCTTTAGTAGCACAGCCTCTTAATTTCTAGAGTTCTAAAAGAGTTAATGTTCAAAAATTTCTCTGTCCTGTTCCTTTTTGTTTTTTTCAAACAGGTGAATTTTGTTGCTGTCGTTTTACTTAAAAGTTGCAGTAGTAGCTTTCTGACACAAAGAAACCATGGATATGATGTAAAAAGTTGATATACAGAATACATTATTTATCCAACTTTTAATTTTTCTCTATAATTTTAATTCATGAGAAAATAGTAAAAATAACTATACAAAGCAAATAATTACAAGATAAGCTATAATATTAAAGAAAAGTAAAAGTACATGCAACTGCAAGAAATATTTCATCAGACATATTTTGCAGCCAGAAATGATTAATTGATGGCAGTTCAAAGAGGGGGAAAATATTCTGAACATTCACTCAGGCCTCATTTTCTTTCCACAATTCTCTGCTTGGCCAAAATCTATAATCGTCAACTTCAACATTTTTGAGAAAACTAACAAGTTGCACTTCGGCTCATTTTCTGTTTACCCTTCACAAAGCTACTCTTATCCTTCAGTTCTCCCAGAAAGAAGAAGAACCCACATTATCTATCCAAAAGAATAGGATGGCAGCAAGCAGGTCACTCCCTCTTTATTTTCTTCATAACCCTTTTCATGTACTCTCCTTTTCCCTTAATGGGATTAAAATGAATTAGATAGGTATGTTCTCACTGCAAATTTGACATTTAAAGTTTCTAAAGGACTAGGGTAGTACCAGATTAGGAAGAGATAAAAAGAAAAAAAGAGTGAAGGAATTTGTATTTCTCCATTCAAAAAATAAGCATTTTGATCAAATTTTGCATTCTCTTCTCATTTAACTACCACAATTGCTATATGCATTGCCGTAAGTTATGTTCATGTTACTGATAAGACACTGAAATTCAAGATTTTTCAACAGGAATATAAATATCGGTGTTACAAAATATAGTTTATGCCCTTTCCATAAGTTTCTCATTAAAATTTTAATCCAGGTGTACTTTTGTCACAATCTGCACATATGTATTGTCGTTCACTGGGAGGAGACCAAGTAGACTTAGTTTTCAGTAACTGATTCCTGAAATAAAATCATGTAAATATCAGTAAATTTTACATCCCTGAATAATGATATTTTCTTTACTATTGTAACATAACACTTGGAGTATCCATTCTGAAAAATGGAGGGGATGATCTCAGACTTCTTACTCTCTGGAAAAGGACTTATATTTTCTGACACTGTATTGCCATGTCTGGTTCTGAAATGAAGTTCTGATAGTCTTTGGAAGCAGTGTCCTCTACCTTGCCTGCAGTAGTCAGTCACTTTCCTGTCAGTGAACCAAAATACCCCACATCTGAAACTTAAACAAGGATTTATTTATTTGGCTCACAGTTATAGAGAGTCTAGTCCATGATTGGTTGGCTCCAAAGTGGTAATGGCATGATGCAAGGGTATGGTGGAGAAGAGCTGATTAACCCATGGTGGGCAGGGAAGACAGAGAGAGAGAAAGGAAGAGACAGGTAATCTCCAAAGGCATGTGCCCACTGACATAGCTCCTCTACTGAGGCTTTACCTCTGAAACACATACTCCACTTGAAATTATCAATCCACTGATGAGTATGGCACACCCATGTTCCACACACCTCCTGAAACTACCACCTCTGAAAACATGAAACTTTTGGGAATTGTTCAAAATTGAATCTATAGCATATCCAAACCTTTTCTCTATGTATAAATTTGACATAATTATATATTCCCTCAGAGAAGATATCTCAATACATGGAAAGTATATAAAACAAGCAAAATATAAGCTTTCAGTGAATTATGTTTCCCAAACCCACATTGAATATGTTTTACCAGAGTATCTATCTATCTGTTATCTACTTCCCTATAATCACTTTTTACTTAGTTTTACCTAAATTTATTACAAGAAAGTATAGGGAGGATTCATTTGCTACATTTTACATCAGTGTTTCCTCATAGAACAGATAAAACTAAAGAGAGAGCATTACAAGACTTTAACAGACACCTTACCAAAGACGATGCTCATGTAACTAAAAAGTATATGAAAAAAAAAATGTTTCACAGTAAATGTCATGAGGGAAATGCAAATTGAAATAACAAAGAGCCACTGTGCACACATATAAAAAGTCCACACTCTAGAAAACTGATAGCACCAAATATTAGGTAGTATGTGGAGCAACCAGAATGTACATTCAACACTGTTAGGAATGTAATGAAAGAATAGTCACTTTGGAAGATAATCTTAGTTTCTTACAAAACCAAAAGTACTATTACAATACAACCCAGAAATCCCACTCTTTAACCTCTACTGAAGGAGTTGAAAATATATCTATAGAAAAACCTGCACACGTATGCTTATATCAGATTTAAGTATAGTTACCAAAACTTTATAACAGCCAAGATATCCTGTTTTTGTTTTGCTTTGTTTTGTTTTGTTTTGTACTGAGAATTGAACTCAGTACCTTGTGCTTGCTAGGTAGGTTCTGTGCCTCTGTGCTATATCTCTGGCTGAGATATTCTTTTGTAAGTTAGTGAAGAAAAAAACTGTGATGCATCCAGAGAATGAAATTCTATCCTCTGTCAGAAAGAATAATTATCAAATCATGAAAAGAAAAGAAAGAAGTGTAAATGCACATCACTAAGTGAGTGTAGTCAATCTGTAAAAGCTGTGTCTGGCATGATTCTACCCATATGACATTCTAGAAAAGACAAAATATGGAAGCAGATAAAGGATATCAATATTTGTCTGGATTAGGGAGAATGGAGTGATGAACAGGTGGAGCCCAGAGAATTTTGGGAGTAGTAAAATACTCTGTGTGATAATGTAATGGTAGGTAAATTGGTCAAACCCATAGTAAATATAATACTGAGTGTGCATTAATTGTATTAGTCACCTTTCTCATTGCTCAAACATACTACTTTAGCAAAGTGGTTGACACCCACAACTCATAGGAGGAAAGCTTTAATGTGCTCACAGTTTCAAGCTGTAATCAACTGGCTCCAAGGCAGAGACATCATGGTGGAGGAC
The DNA here is from genome assembly GCA_004363535.1 of Dasyprocta punctata. Classification (NCBI taxonomy): domain Eukaryota; kingdom Metazoa; phylum Chordata; class Mammalia; order Rodentia; family Dasyproctidae; genus Dasyprocta; species Dasyprocta punctata. The sequence continues at coordinate 10,755 of RJWM01033244.1, forward strand.
ATAGCAGGGAAAAGCTACTTAGTTCATTTGACCAGAAAGCAGAACAGGGAAACAGTGCAGAAAGCAATGGAAAGGAACTATATATAGTACACAAGGCCATGCCTCCATGAACCACCGAAGTACCCGGTAGTGTGTTCTAATAATATGCTAGGCATATTTTTAGCCAGTGAAGTCCACACATCAGAATTCATGGTCACAGTAAGTGAGAGACATTCGATGATAATGATGTGTCTACATATGCTCACCAGTTGTAAGAAATGAACCATTCCGATGGGGAATACAGTTTAATGATGGAACTTACACATGAGTTGAGATAAGGAGTGTATGGAAAATTTCTATACCTTCCTCTCAATTTTAGTGTGTATTGAGATGCTATAAATGGACATGGTGTCTGTTTAAATAAAAAATTCATTACACTAAAAGATGAATTGCCATTAGACAGCATCAAAATCCCCCTCTCACTTAGAACACACACATCCCATCACTCTTGTCACTTTGTGAAGCAGTTCTGGAAGTCACTTCTTGTCTTCTGTAGCACTGTCCTGGCTAACTTAACAACCTGGATTGATTCAACACGCTCACCTTTCATGATAATTTTTAATTTGGCAGTCATAAGTATTTCAGCACCAGACCCATTAAACATGGTGGATGAGAACATGTCTTAATGTTTTGGTAAGGCTGCCTTTCTGTTGGATGGCACTAAACAGCACCATTCGCTGTGTTTTGTTTTGTTTTTAATCATATTTTATAAAAGAAGACCTCCAGAACTATTTCAGAAAGTGGCAAGAACAGTGGGATATGGGTGTTGAGGCAAGGACAAGTATTTTGAGGGGAATACATGCCAATGTATTTTTTACTGTAATATTTTTTTAATTTAAACTTTCACTGTATATTTGAATCAGACCTCATACCAATACATGGTGATAGTAAGGTTATCATTATTTTTCCCAACCCAATGGTTAGAGAATATAATTGTGATTTTAATTTGTATTTTTCCTTATGTATAATGATATTGAGCACTTTTTAGTGTACTTATTTGCCATTTGTGTATCTTCCTTTATTGTTTTGTTTTGCTGTATTTGAAATATATTATCTTTATTATGTATTCTATTTTTTTTATTTTAAAGACAGTAAAGTCCAATAAAACATAACAGAACAAAGCCAATCAAAACAAAGCAGTAGAACTGGTACAGAACTTCAAAGAAATATACTATGAAAACAATAGCTACTATAGTACATCTTGTTATTTTTAGAATAGTTGGCCATTCTAACAGGTAGAGCAAAAATTAAACCAAAAACAAAACACAATAAAACCAATAAAAACAGAATATAAAATAAAGCAAATAAATTAATCAGAATAAAGCAAAACAATGAGAACAATACTGGGCCTTCAAGACAAGACAGAAGAGAATCCTCCATATTTGTTACGTTGCCTACTGTCATCTCCCAAAGACATGCTCAGGCTGCCAGCCCAAGGCCTGCAAAATCAATGAAACAATACTAGCATTTAGTTGCTTTATGTACCTTAGTTGCTATCCATTTAGCCAGACCTCCAAACCAGCAGGTTGCTTACCACGGGGTGGGGGGTGGTTGTCCTTGATTCTTAGCCTGTGGGCCAGTACGCATACAGGAGGCACATGTTTCTCTTCCTGGAGTCCACACCAGTTGCTCAGTTCCCCAGAAGGCAGACTAGTTGTCTTCTGGTTGGAGCCACTCTGACCGAGCAGGGCAGGTTCTCGAGAGGCCCATCTCTTTCTCTTCCTGGAGTCCACGGCAGTCGTGCAGTCCCCCAGAAGGCAGACTAGTTGTCTTCTGGTTAGAGCCACTCTGACCTAGTGGGGTAGGTTCTCGAGAGGCCCATCTCTTTCTCTCTATTATGTATTCCAGGTATGATTTATTTTGTAAGTTTATGTATTCTAAGTACTGCTTCCAGGCTTTGTGAATATTATATCAATGAAATATTTTAAAAAGTAAAAGTTATTAAAGTGAAGTCCAATATAATCGAACTTGAGTTTGTATTTAGTGCTTTCAGGATCCTATCAGACAATTATTTGCCTATACCAATATCACAGGAATATGGTTCCTTCCCTATTTTCTTTAGAAAGCTGCATCATCATTTAGGTCTTTATATTTAGGTTTATAATTCATATGTGAATGTTTTACATAAACGTTGTGATTCTTATTTTCTATATTGTATTGCATTTACTTAAAAACTTTTTTTTTTTTTGCCATTCAATTGTGCTTAGGAACTGGTCAAAAATCAATCGAACATATGTCTTATGTTCATTCCTAATTCAAGACATTAACCTTCGGTAAATTAACAGTTTTACCTATATCAAACTATCTTAATTAATGCATCTGTATGAAAATGTTGAAATCTGGCTATATAGATCCCTAAAGTTAATTTAAAAAATTGAACATATGTTTAAGGTCTAATTCAGGACATCATCTTTTGGTAAATTGATAGTTTTAAACTATATCAAACCATCTTAATTAATGCATCTGTATGACAATGTTGAAATCTTGTCGCATATATGTTTAAAATTTAAAAATTATTTCCACATTCCAAATCTTTCATGTTTCATGTAAACTTATTTTCATAAATAAATTATTTTAAAAATCATAGTTTGTGATCACAATGATTTTGGACTGATCTGTAAATTGTTAGAGAAGTGATATCAGTCCATGAATATGGCATGTTTCCTCATTTATCTGATCTTTAATTTTTCACAGCTACATTTTAATTTTTTATATAGAAATTTTATACATAGGCTAACTTAGTACTGTTTTATAGCTTTTTTGATGTTATTTTAAAAGTAATATTTTTAATTCAAATAATAACAAGAAAGATGACATTTAACCTATCCATCCAAATGAATCTGATTTCAAAATCTAGTTCTTCCACTTACTAGTTTATGACCCTGAGTGATTCCTTTAAGTGATCTGTGTATTTACCCATAAAGTAGTAAAAATAAATACCTGTGATAGTCATTATTAATTTCATTTATTATATACTGTTGACCTCTTTATTTTATGTTGGGTATGCTACCTTATGTGAATCATAAAGGGTAGAATTTTTAAAAATGTACTTTCTTTTCTTCCTTGATTTTTAAGACATAGATATACAATCAGTGCTACACCAGTTACTTCCAATCACCCAGAATATTAATTTAGATTTTTTTTTTCCAAGAAGGCAGGAAGGTATGAAGAAGAGGTAATTAATTTTAGCCACAGGGACATTGGCAGACAATTGAAACTTACAAAGACAAAATGGCAGCAATGTCAGGAATCAGTCTGGTGTCACCGCTACTGATATAATGACTGGAGCTGTGGGACACACAGTTCTTTTTAGACATGTTTTGTTCTGGGAATGTTGCTATGGTCTGGATGCCGATCCTTTGCTTACGCTTACTTTGTGATCTTGTTCTTCAAACTTTCTATGCATTCTATGACATAGCTTAAATCCTTGCAGTAAATTGTTTTTGCTCTTCAAATTAGCTGGAGTCAACTTGTATTGTTAGCTAGTCTTCCGCTTTATAGCACTTAGTAAAAACTAAATGAGTTAAGCAAACCTGACACATTGCCTACTCCAACATAAGCAAATGAGTGTTAGATCTATTGATGACATACAGCTTCAAGAAAATTAACATGTTTAACAACAAGGAAATATTCCCCAATTCATAATAATATTGTCTATAATCATCCAAAGTGTAAAAAAAATTTTCTGAACTTAGTAAATTGTCCAGACTTCCCACAACTGATAGCTCTTTACTCTAGAAGTTTGTAAAATACATGAGTATCTAGAGAAATAAAGACATCCCTAAAATTGAATCTACTCCCTCACAAACATTTTACCCTGAAAATTATCAGAAAGTAGAAAGCTATGCATAACATACAGTATTTCCCTTTTTTTTTTCTTGGTACTGGGAATGAAACTCAGGACCTTGTCAGTGCCAGGCAGGCACTATGCCACTGAGCTGTATCCCTGGCCCCCACCTATACTGTTGAGACACATTTCTCCCATCTTTAGAAGAATCCTAACAACTGACATAGTTTCCCTTTAGACTTGTGCCATATATTCTCCTGAGAAATATTTATCCATTCTCCTTTTACCTTAGTTGGGTATTTGTTTGAAAGTGTCGTAGATTTTTTATAATAGATCTCTTAATTACTCAGTGACATTTTGACTTCTTTTTCTACAAATAGATACTCTAATATCTGTTCTGAAAATTAATTTTTATTCTTGTCTTATATGAAATAAGATTATCATTTATTCACCATCTTTCCTATACACCTTAAAATCTTCCCTAAACATACAACTGTGTCTTTCATATGTCATTTGATAGCAATATTAAACAGAGATCTTGGCATTATTAGCAGCCTTCGGGAGAATATTCTTCAAACTTCTCTATTCATTATACAGAGTTTTTTATGTGCCACTTACTTTTTAAAAGACTTGTTTTTTCTACAATTCTCCATTAATCATAACACAAAGTATAATTTTATCTACATTTCTGAGGACTTTTGATAAATTTGTGGAGTCCTAGATTATCGAGAGTTATTTATCAAAATAAATATATTTACTGCATTGACCATAGGGTTAAAAGTCAGAAGACACGATTTGAATTTCAAATGTCATGCTTTGTCACTTTGTTGGGCTTTCCACTTTGTAACTTCAGGAAAATTAATTTAACTTGAATTGCAATTTCTTTCAAGTGTAAAATTTGGATAGTGTATTGGGTGATATGCTATGTACCCCCAAGTCCTCATGTACTTTTGATGGGGCTGAGTCTGACACTCATGATCAGTTTGTTGTCTAGTGCCGGGATTGATGATGTGAGCACTGCACCCACCCAGGGGTGGAGCTGAGATACAGTGTAAGGGAAGGTGGGTCTTCTGCTTCCGCCCTCTCTCTCTCTCACCAGCATGCCTTGCAGCTTGCAGCCACCATGAACAGCAGCCCTGCCACCCCATGCTGACTTGGAGCCAACTAAGTGTGAACTGAAACTCCTGAGAAACTGTAAGAATAAACCTTTCCTTCCCTAATTTTTGGCATCAGGTATTTTGTCTCGGCAATGAGAGAAAGGTAACCAAGACAGAATTTGGTAACAGAGGAGTGGGATTGTTGCTGTGACTATTCCTGACCATGTGGTTCGAGAGCCTATGGAAATGACTTGCGGGGAAAGTTTGGAAAGGTTTGGAGATGTTGTCTACATGCATAGAGCTGGAACAGCTTAGGTTGTTGTGTATGGGAGATTCTGGTCAGAGCTCAGGAGACCAGACCAGAAGGCTGATAGAAAGCCTGCTGGTAAAGACCAGGCTCGGGAGATTTCTGCTGGGAAGAAGAACAACATTGGGTTTTGGACTCCACACAATGTGTGTTATGGCTTGGCAGAAAGTTTGTCTGCATTCTGCCCATGCCCAGAGACTTTGCCTGAGACTGAGATTAAGGGTGATGGATTTATTAAACTTGCAGAAGAAATCTCCAGGCAACCAAATATTGAAATGGTGGCCTGGCTTTGTTGGGGGCTCTTAGCGAGATTTATGTTGTAGATAAAGAACTATGAGCCCAGCACAGTGATTTAAAACCTTGTGAGTTTGGCCAGGAAGTTGTGGACTTTAAAGATGGAGCTGAGACCTCGATTGCTGAAAAGGAACAAAAGAATAAAAAAGATGGCCTGGGATGGGGGCATCCCAGGAAGTACCCTTTGCAGCCTCGGGGCTTCAAAAATAAAAGAGTCTGCTTGGAGGAACAAGCTGCAGAGTGCCCTGTCCCAGAGCAGCAACAAAAAGCCACAGAGTGCCTTGTCCCAGAGTGGCGACAGAGGCCACACCATGTTCCAAAATGGAGGCGGCCACACCAGATTCCAGAATGGCGGTGGCATAGAGAAGCTTTTCATCACAATCAGGTTCAGAGAGCTCAGTGATCCAGGCAGTCAACCCCTACAGCCAAGAGAGAGGAAAGCCTGGCTGCTGCTCCAGCCTGCAGTAGACCTTGGCGGCATCCATGTGGTGCTGGTTTTAAGTACAAGAAAAGGCTAAGGCAGCTTCCACCTCACCTGCAGAGAGAAATGTGTAAAGATGTAAAAAGATGTAAGGGTAAAGCCAAGGAACATGGATTGTTTAAAGAAAGCTATGGAAGTTAAGACCCCTGAAAGTGCCACAGGGGTGGAATCACTCAAGGCTTTTAGAGTTTGCAACCAGATTGCTTTAGGGGCTTAATGTTTGCCCTGCTGGATTTTGGACTTGCTTTTGTCCCAATCCTTTGTACCCTCCTGTTCATAACTTTTGGAATGGGAATGTTTATCATGTGCTTTTGCATGTTGGGAGTGCTTAACCTCATTTTCATTTGTACAGGGAGTTATAGTTAAGAGTTTGCCATAAATCTCAGAGGAGATTTGGGACTTGGACTTTTCAACAGTGCTGAAACTGTTAGGACTTTGGCAACTCTTGGAGAGGGACTAAATGTCTTTTATATTAAGGAGGTACATGAGTTGTTGGGGGCCCAGGGGTGGAATGTATTGGGTGATATGCTATGTACCCCCAAGTCCTCATGTACTTTTGATGGGGCTGAGTCTGACGCTCGTGATCAGTTTGTTGTCTAGTGCCGGGACTGATGATGTGAGTACTGCACCCACCCAGGGGTGGAGCTGAGATACAGTGTAAGGGAAGGCGGGTCTTCTGCTTCCACCCTCTCTCTCTCTCTCTTTCTCTCTCTCTCTCTCTCTTGCCAGCATGCCTTGCAGCTTGCAGCCACCATGAACAGCAGCCCTGCCACCCCATGCTGACTTGGAGCCAACTAGGTGTGAACTGAAACTCCTGAGAAACTGCAAGAATAAACCTTTCCTTCCCTAATTTTGGGCATTAGGTATTTTGTCTCAGCAATGAGCGAAAAGTACCTAAGACAGATAGTATGGACAATATGTACCCCACTTGCTTCCTAGTAGTACCTGGAGCAAACTGTGACTTAGTATCTGTGAGAGGAATTTGCTAAACTAAGTAGCACTTTAAATTGCTTCTCTCTATGAAAGCACTTATCACAATGTCTGGTAATTATCTGTTAACTTATCTGTCACCCCCTTCAAAACCACTTCCTCCTTGAAAGAAAGATGAATAAATGAAAATGTAAATTACAATTTCAGAGCCAATAAGATTGTCATAGTACTTAAATTTGAAATATTTTCTTCACCCAGTGTTTTCACAATCTTGTTGTTTCTTCCCTAAATGTGACAAGAATTTTTATAAATTCTGTTCCCACTGTGTTTTTTTTCTTGATGTTTTATTAAATATGAAATAAAAAGTAATGGAAAGTGAGAACATTACAATATAAAAATTCTATTATAGGCACCAACTTATATACATATATATATATATGTATGCATGTATGTATGTATGTGTATGTATGTATGTATGTATGTATATGTATGTATGTATGTACAGCTGTTGTGAGTAGTTAATAATGAAAAATTTGAATTTTGCTTATTTAATTAAAACTGATTTTTACAGTAAACATTCACTATGAACATTGAATATTTTATTGTTTTATATTTTTATAGGACCTATATGTGACTAGAATACTTTTTATTATTACAATTAAAAAACATTAGACAAAGAGAAACACTGTGTATGATGGCAGACAGGAATCATTTCTACATCAGTGGTTATAAATCTGATGTCTGCCTTCATTTTTTAAAGTGTGCTAATATCACTTATCACTTGGCATGCAAAGAATGCATGAATATTTGTTTGTCTTGAGGAACAGGAGATGTCAAAATAATTCATTGCCATATCCTTACAAATGCATAGTCTAATGAAGCTGGGAGTTGGAGTAAGACACACAGCCATAATCTATGTAGAAAAAAATTCTGCTTTGAACACCAGAGGCCCTGAATAAGAACTTAAAAACTTTCTGGATAATCCTTTGATATTTTTTGAGTACCAACTTAGAATAGAAAAAGAATTAGGAAGAGATTATAGAGCACAGAATCGGAGCCATAAATATACTTGAAATTCAGCCTTGCTATGATAAATAATTGCATTTACATAAAGTATATCAAAAAGTAGAGCTCATTGGTCTATATGCCTGTTTCTATGCCAATGTCATGCTGTTTTGATTTCTTTATGTAGTATATGTTGAAGTTAAGAAGCATAATGCCTTCACCATTGTTCATTAATCTCAAGATTAGTTTAGTTATGCAGAGTCTTTTCTGCTTTCATATGAAGAGAATTCTAATTTTCTTTTTTCTTTTTGAGGAATCTCACTGGTATTTTACAGGGCTTTACTGAATCTACAAATTTCTTTGGGTAACACAGACATTTTAACTGTACTATCTCTACTACTCTGTAAACAAAGAACATTTGCCATTTTACAGAAAGTAGGTAAGTAATCAAAAACAACTATTGATTTAAAATTGTGCTCAATTTTGTGCACTTACTAGTCAGTATGCAGTAAGAGTGAGTATAAAATGTTATAGTCTTCAAGCTCTGGTAACAGACTCAGACGACATTCTGGCTGTACCACTCTGTGCTTGTCCTTAGGAAAAAATAAATAAACAGCCTGCAGTCTCTGTTTTCTTATCTGTAGAACAAATTTAAGATTAATAATGTTATCCACTTCTTGGAGTTATTGGCTTTTGTTATTTGCATTCTGTAGTATTCAGTTAGAGGTTGCTATATATAAATCTAGAGTAGTGCCTGGTTCAGAGTAAGGTTTTCAAGGAATATTTGCTGCAAAATCATTACCACTGCTCATGTTGATGTTATCATTTGGTACTCAAAATAGACTGACAGCCTCATCATTTGACCTGGATCTTTTTCTCCTACTGCCCAGTATCAGGTGCACAAGTAAAGTGAGAAATGGGGCCAGCCGCGCAGGACACAGAGGTACGCAGCCCAGCCCAAATCAGCCCAGGAACCCAGAGCTGCTCACCGGGGAATTGAGCATCATAGCTGCAGGGACCTGGAGAGCTTGGGCCCCCGCCCCCCCACCAGAGTGCAGAGCGCACAGCAGCTCCATTCTTCAGCCGCGCGGCTCGGCTGCAGCCTGTGACATCCCACAGCTCCTGTGCAGACTGCGCCGCCCAGCAGGGTTGCTCCTGGCACTGTAGGCCTGGGACCTGCCCGGGCCTGCCCCGCAGGCATAGCTGTTGGGCCGAGCTTGCGGACAGAACCAGGGTCAGGTCCGCGTCCCGCGCGGTGCCCAGCACAGCTGCCTGGGACCGGGAGGCCTTCACCCCCACCCAGTAAAGGAGGAGACTCCACCTGCACGCCCCGGGAGGCCGCCCTTCCTTGCTGCACACGGACCTGGCCTATCGGGTCCCGCGATCCTGCACACTGCGAACCTCAGGGAAACGCCGGCCAGCCGCGCAGGATACAGAGATACGCAGCCCAGCCCAAATCAGCCCAGGAACCCAGAGCTGCTCACCGGGGAATTGAGCATCATAGCTGCAGGGACCTGGAGAGCTTGGGCCCCCGCCCCCCCACCAGAGTGCAGAGCGCACAGCAGCTCCATTCTTCAGCCGCGCGGCTCGGCAGCAGCCTGTGACATCCCACAGCTCCTGTGCAGACTGCGCCGCCCAGCAGGGTTGCTCCTGGCACTGTAGGCCTGGGACCTGCCCGGGCCTGCCCCGCAGGCATAGCTGTTGGGCCGAGCTTGCGGACAGAACCAGGGTCGGGTCCGCGTCCCGCGCGGTGCCCAGCACAGCTGCCTGGGACCGGGAGGCCTTCACCCCCACCCAGTAAAGGAGGAGACTCCACCTGCATGCCCCGGGAGGCTGTCCTTCCTTGCTGTGCACGGGACCCAGCCAATCGGTCCCTCGATCCTGCATGCCGCAAGAATCAGCGCGAACCTCAGGGAAACGCCGGCCAGCTGCGCAGGACACAGAGGTACATAGATTCCAGAAGAAAATGACAAAACGAAAGACCAAGAGGCAGTCTCAGTCCCCCAGCCCACAAAGAACAAATCCAAGAGATACTGAAATGGAAGACAGTGGGAGTCACACAAATGGACTTTCTGAAATGATAGAA
>RJWM01033245.1:0-20765 GCA_004363535.1 Dasyprocta punctata
AGGAGGAAACAGTGTTAGAAATACAAATTCAGGTAACATTTTAAGTGGTATTACTCAATGCATTTTGTGTTTAAAAAATTTAAATCTTCAGAAAAAATGAACAGAATAGCAAAATGAATGTCCATATTCCCCCTCCCCTAGATTTCCCAACTGTTTACATCCTGGCTTTGACGCCCATTACATAGGTGTGCACTTGTACTTCCCTTTAGCCACGACATCTAAAAGGTTGCAGACAGCTTTCTACATTACCCTGGAACATCTCAACCTCCATCTCCTAGGGTCAGGTGTATTCACAGCACAATGCCCTCACCAACCAAAGAAAATCAACACTGGGTCAGGTGTGTTAGTGCTGACCCGTAGCCCCAGCTATTTAGAAGGTTGGATCATTGAAGTCCACAAGTTCAAGGCTAGCCTGAGCAACGGGAGCAAGACCCCAATCTCTTAAAAGGAGGAGGAAGAGGAAGTGAAGGAGGAAGGAAAGGAGAAAAAAATAAAAGAAAATAAACATTAATTTGATCACATCAACCAATATTCAATACTGGAACACCTCCATTGTCCTCGAAATGTCCCTCATGACTGTTTTTCCCGTCCATTGCATTTTTAAATTATTCTGTACTCTGCAATGTGCTTTTGCAGTGCCTAGAATATAAATGTAATTTTTAACTGTGTTTGTTCCCTTACAGGTTAGCTATGCACTTATATTTATATTTATTCTAGTTGGATTTACCAGACATGCGATATAGGATGCATGGTTAGATCTGTGAGGAAGCAGTTTGGCAAAGGTTTCAGGGCAGATGACATCACAGAAGCCTCTAGATGTCCTCCTTGGACTGAGGAAATCTGTAGCTAATCACTACCAAGACTTCCAGAGCAGTCACCATCAGGAAAACACCTTTTTCCTCTAGTCAATTCAGTTTAATGTCTCAAAATTCTTTATTTTTCTTTTCTCTTTTTCTTTTATTTTTTTAATTTTAATTTTTATTTTTGAGAGAGAGTCTCACTATGTAGTCCAGGCTGGCCTTAAACTCACTTTGTAATCCTGGTTGGCCTCAAACTTCCAGCACTCCTCCTGCCTCAGCCTCCCAAGTGCAGGGATTACCAGTGTACACCACCACACCCAGGCTTGGTTTGTTTGAGTCAGGGATTCATTATGTACCCTAGGCTGGCCTCCAACCTATAGCAATCCTCCTGCCTCAGCTTCCCGAGTACTGTACTAGAATTATAGGCATGTACAACCACACCCGGCTAAATGTCTCTGATATATAAACTAACCATAAATAAGCTTGATTTAGATGATTCTCCAAACATTTCACACACACAAACAAGGTTGCAAGCTGGGAGAATGTGAGAATAATAAATGAAGTGATAGGGCAAAAATAGACCAGTGGAAAAAGTCGTCATGGACTTGTTTCCACCATTCATGGTGTCTTTTAAAAGGACCATGTCATTGCCCCATGCTGTGACTTTGTTGTGTTCATCAGTTAAATCAGTCCCCAAGTGAACCCATCAGGGAGAGGCCTGACAGAAGAGCTTCAGGTAAAGAGCCCCGGAAGGGGTAGGAGTTTCCAAAGCGATAGCAAAGAATAATTGAGGGGACAGGTGGCTGCTGTAATTCATGGAACTCTGGGAGCAGATTTATAGGGGATTATAAAATAGTTCACTGGGCTGGGTTGTGCAATTCTACTTTAACATCTTTGCTCAGATGTATACCAGTTGTAATAATAACAGTGATTTACTGAATACTAATTACTGCGTGTCAGACACTACACTTAGCACTTTTACATATCATCTCATGTAATCCTAATAACAAACCCATGAACTATTATTATCCCCATTTTACAGACAAGAAGGCTTAGGTTTAGTTAGAGAAGTTAAGCAAGGTTACCCAATTAGTAAACACAGCAGAGGCAGCAGACCAGGATTTGGGCTTGGCTGGCTCCAGAGCCCATGCTCTTAAGCGTTCTGCTACGTGCTGTAGCACAGTCATTTGTTGCTGTTGTGTATTGTCCTGAGGCACATGCAGAGGAGGAAGAGGCCACATCACCCGCTTCAAAAGTCCTCAGGTGCTGTTTTCCAAAACTCAACTTCTCTTGGAAGTGGCTACCATGACCCTGGTGTCACCATGATACAAGGGAAGAAATTTAACTCCAACCTGCTATACGTCAGATATACCAAGTTCCTGTTCCCTGAGGTCGAAGAATGAATTCTAAGGAACAACAGAGATTGAGTAGGAAAATGTACTGGGGAATAGGAATAGCTCCTGAGAGACAGGAGGGATCCTGAATGGGTTGTGAATGATCCCACTTCTCTGAGAAAAGTTTTTTCCATTTTGTTCTGTTGTGTCTTTTTGAGACACGGTCTTGCTCTGTAATTAAGGTTGACCTTGAACTCACTTTGTAGCCTGGGATGACCTCAAACTTGCCATGATCCTCCTGCCTTGGCCTCCCGAGTGCTGGAATTACAGGTATGCACCACCACACCAGGCTTTCTGAGAAAGTTTTATGGAGCGAAATCACCATGTGAGTATAATCAACCAATAAGACTACAAGTATAGTTGATTGGCTAATACTGATCCAATGAAAGTGAGGGCATATGAATATCATTAACTGTGGTCAATAATCTATAGTCTTAATCTTGTCCTTAGTTTTAGTTTTAGTGGGTGAAGAGGGTGGCCAACTCCTAATGACATAATGATTTATACAGGAAATCTCAGAAAGGGTAGTACCAACAATCTCAAATTTCCATTTATCCCTTAGGAATGTATGTAAATCTAACCATCATGACTTTAATCTTCTTCAGATGGGCCTCAGGCCACAGTTCTGGTGCATTCTCATCTTCCACACTGACTCCCTCAAGGGCCTAGCCCCCTCTAACTGACCATAGTAGGCCTACCTAATTTAGCTGTCTATAATTTAGGGTATGTGTGTGTGGTGTTGAGAAGGGAGTCAAACCCAGAGACTTGTACCTGTAAGATAAGAGCGTGACCACTGATAATCCCCCAGCCCCAACACTGTGGAGTTTTATATAGCCCTTACATGTTGCGTTTTTGCTTTTTTGTTTGCTCATTTAGTTGTTTTGGTTGGTTTTTCTGAGATCCAGTCTTGCTAAATTTCCCAGGTTGGCCTCCCACCTGGGGCTCAAGTGATTCTCCCACCCGAATCTTCAGAGGAGTTGGGAACTACAGTCTTTGCCCCTGCACTGGGCTAAAAAGTTTCTTCCTTTCCTTCCTTCGGTACCAGAAATTGAACTGATGACCTTGTGCCTGACAGGCAGGCACTGTGCTGCCGAGTTATATCCTTGGCCCTTTTTATTTATTTTTAAAGACAAGGTTTTGCTACATAGTCCAGGGTGGCCTTGGACTTGCTATGTAGCCCAGGCTAGTCTCTAACTCCTGGATCCCCTTGCCTCAGTGTATGCACTGCCACACTTGGCTAAAAAGTTTCCTATTCTTAAACACCTCATCTTCATTCCTATAACAGGACACTCTCCCCTGCCCACTCTCTTTCCCTGTCTTTTAAAATGTGTGGCATTCAAATTGCCACCTGCTATTCTTTGAGGAAAAAGCATCAGTGAAAAAATGAGCTACATTGCCTGTGTACGATTCAAAGAAGAGTGAAGCACACACCACTGGAACAATACTCTCTTCTCTGTGATAAGCAAATGATAGTTCTTTCCCCCAAATGTCCACATCATAACTCTCTGGAACCTGTGAATATGTTACCTTATATGGTAGAAAGAATTGTGTAGATTTTTTTGGTTTGTTTTTGTTTTTTTGAAACAGGGTCTCACTATGTAGTTCAGGCTGGCCTTAAACTGCTATGTAGCCCAGGATGTCCTCAAACTCATGGTGATCCTCTTGCCTCGGCCCCCTGAGTGTGGGATTATAGGTGTGAGCCATCACACCCAGCCTTGTGTGGATGTGATTAATTGAAGATCTTGGAGATTTAATCTTCGACTATACAGATTGACCCAAAATAATCACATGAATCCTATAAGGAGATTTAGGATAAAAAGCAATATAACTATGGAAACCAGGGTTGGAAATAACCAAGATCACAAACCCAAAAATGCAGCAATTTAAGATGGAAAAGGTGAAAAAACAGACACTTCCCTAGAGACTTCAGAATTTGTTACAGCAATAACAGGAAACAAATGAGCTGAACCATATATGAAGTCATGTTTGCTGCTGTATGTCCTTTGAGCAGACCAGGGATACATTTAAGGCTAAACTGACTTTGGAAATCCAATTGCAGCATATATTGATTGGTGGTAAAGTTCTCTCCTTAAGGTTATTTTTTTATTCAGAAAGGGAACAAGAGTCCCTGATTTTAAATGGAGATCAAAATTCATACTGTTCTTATCCTGTCTGAGGAAAGGTTCTAAGTGTTTATGTTTATTATATCATTTAATGCTCACAGTGACTAGGAGATTGAAACACAGACACCAAGCCCCTTGTGTCCCTGTGCTTCTGCTTCATTTTTCTGTATAGCATTTGTTTTATTCTAGGTGCCTTAGAATACAAAGCAACAAGGATAAAATCCTAGTGCTTTCTTTGTAGTACTAGGAGTGAACCCAGGGTACTTGCACTGGGCTACATTCCCAGTCATTTGAAAATTTTTTTCTCCCTTTCTTTTCTCTCTCTCTCTCTCTCTCTCTCTCTCTCTCTCTCTCTGTCTGTCTGTCTCTCTTTCTCTCTCTGTCTTTTCTTTTAGATAGGGTCTCACTAAATCACTAAGTTGCCCAGCATCAGCTCAAACTTGTGATCCTCCTGCTTCAGCCTCCCAGAGTACTGAGGTCACAGGCATGTACCACCATTCTTGGCTTCATTTTTAACTTTTTAATGTGGTAAACATTAACATACAGCTTACTATGTACCAGACCCTGTTCAAAGTCCCTTTCAAATACTAATTCATCTACTCTTCATAACAATCCTGGATGGTATATACTATTATTTCCATTTCACAGGAAATGTAAACAAAAGAGATTAAATTACTTGTCCAAATATCACACACCTAGCAAATAAGTAACAGAGCTTGGAATTGAACCCAGTTAATTTGGCTCCATAGTTCATGCACTTAACCAACTTTTAATGCTATGAACCTACCACAAGTTACTGAGGTCATTGTCAAATACAGAGTCTGCCAAAAAAAATGTATACACACTTCAGGAAGTGAAAAATTGTATGATGTTTTTAAACAGATGGTGTTACCCCCGTATAGAGGGATGCTAGCATATATTGTATAACACAGAAAACCCACTACATTGCTGGTCCTTAGAGAAGAAATTGAAATGCATGTGCAGCAATCTCAATAACCACAGTTACCCAAGCAGCAGTTCACTATACTAATGTCTGGAATCTAATGGCCACTACTTTGAACACCTCTTGTAATTGTAGAGGTCAAAGGTAACTTGTATTAATCTCATGAATTCTAAATAAATTTAGTATTAAAATATTTATATGCTGGGCATGGTGGCATACATCTGTGATCCTAGCATTTGGGAGACTAAGGCAGAAGGATCACTATGTGTTTGAGGCCAGTTTGGACTAGATAAACAAGTTCAGGGCCAGCCTTCACCACTACATGGTGAGATGCTGCCAAAAAAAAAAAAAAAAAAAGGAAAAAAGCACTCAGGAGGCCAAGGCAGGAGGATTGCCATGAGTTCAAGATTTGCCTGAATTACATAACTTGCACAAAAAAATTTTTTTTAAAAGATGTAAAATATTTATACAAGTTTTTCTTTTCCTGAAGTGTGTATACATGTTTTTTGGTGGACTTTGTATAATCATTCTTCTTCTGTGAAGGACCACTTATGCATGACATGGTCATATAATAAAAGTAAGAGGTCACTTAATCTTCAAATGCTATATAAATTCAAAACATCAGAGTGCATTTTAGAATTTTTCTCTCTGTCTTACTTACCTTCTCCTTGCTGGGACACAATACCTAACATCTGCAAATTAAAGGAAGTAAGGTTTATTTTGGCTCAGTTTGTAGAGAGGTTTCTGTCCCTAATAGGCTGACTCCAAAGCAGGGCAGCAGGACAGAGGGACAAGACAGAGGAGCAACAGTTCATGGAATGGCAGGCAGGATGTAGTGTGACTTCCTTCTTTCCCTTTTTATTTTATCCAGACTACAAATCTATTGATTGATGTCACCCACACCCAGAGTGGGTCTTTCCACTTCGGTCAATCTATCATCCACATCCAGAACTATTCTAAATCAATCAGTGAACTAATCCAGTATCACACGCCCAAGATCCAGTCTCCTCCCAAAAACCTCATTTATGAGCATATGAGGGTCTGGGGTAGGGGTGGAGGACAGCTAGACCCAAGCCTTAATTCTCCCTAACTTGGCAAAACTTCACATCATTGTATAAATGGAACTCAATATTGAGGGTTTTTTGGGGGAGGTTGTTTTGGTTTTTTGGTACCAGGGAATAGAACTCACAACCTTGTGCTTACCAAGCAAGCGCTTGAACTGCTGAGCTTAATCCCTGGCCCCTGAGTTTCTTATTAAAAATATAGTTGATCCCAAAATCAGAAGTTGTTCCTGTAATCAACATTGGCTTAGTAATAAGTGAGAAGAAGGCAAGTTCGAAGACCCAGTGTCACAGTGTGCCAGGTGTCACCGAGGATGAGTGATTACTAAGAGACAAGATTTAGTTTAGTCATGGAAATGGCCCAGAGTGGGTTATCTCTAATGTCTGCCACTGGGGAGATGCCCAGGAGAAGCCCTGAAGCCAAGAACTTTCCAGTTTTTATTTAGAATATCAGAGTAAGTGGAAAAAAGCAAAAGAAAAGCAGTTTGGGCAAGGAGCTGTCTCAAGGCGAGACAGTTTTTCCTGAGGAAAGGGGAAGCCAGACACAACATGCTTAACCATTCACTCCTCACAGAGCCTGTGTGTTTTGCCCTGCAGTTTAACCACTCACTCAGCCAAGTCTCCTGCACCAGTCAGCCCTCCTATGCAAGCTCAGTCAGGGCAAGCACTCTAGGGAGGTAGAAGAAGAGGGGCCATAGAAGGAAGAAGGAAGCAGAATTAGTCAAACTATCGTTTATCTGATTGAATTCATTCCCTTACTGATGAAAACATTTTAAAATAAAAAAATAAAATTTAACTTTACTGGCTTTGAAATCAAAGTAAAATACTTTGATGTTCATTTCTTTAGAGTAAAAAGGATAGGTCAACTTCAAGACTGGATTGGCTCCAATTCTTAAATCTGTCTCTCTCTCTCTCTCTGTGTCTTTCTCTGTCTCTCTCTCTCTCTCTCTATTTCTGTCTCATTTGGGCTATGATCCTTTCAGTTCATTTCTTGAGAGCTCATTTGGAGGTTTTGTTAGGGGAGCGCAGCTACTTGTACACCCTTGACCAAGGAAAGGGTCCTCCTCTGTCGGGTTGGTTGTCCTCTTTGACCAAACATGCAGCTACTGGAGGGGCACACAAGGAGTGGAGAAGAAAGAAAGGGACACCTGCTAGCCCATCACATCTGCTGAATCAACCCTGGCAATCAATGGGGTAACAGATGTTGCAGCCAGATCGACCTCACATCCTCAGTTCGTTTCTGTAGCATTCTGAAAATGGCATAGAATCATCTTCCTGGAGAAACCTGAGCATCTGTCATTGACAGGGAACTATACAGTCACTTGGGCACTTCATCCCACACTTGACACCACCAGTGCTTTCAGTGATTCAACAAATATTGCATGATTGCTACCAGAATACATGGAATGTTTAAAAATTTTATTACAATAAAAAACATGTTGATGTTAATCCCCCTCAATATACTCCCCCTCACTTGTAGCACACTTATTCCACTGTTCTTGCCACTTTCTGAAACAGTTCTACAAGTCTCTTTTGTGAATATCTTTATGAGGTGTGATAAAAAATAGGTAGGCACGTGGTACATACCTTTAATCCCAGCACTTGGGAGGCTGAGGCAGAAGGATCAGCGCAAGTTCAAGGTCAGCCTGGGTTACATAGTGAGACCTTGTCTCAAAAAAAGAAAAAACCCTAAACAAGATGAGCTCTCATACCAGGTTCCATCTGACAGAAAGGCAGGTTCGTAACAACATTATAGAATGCCCTCCATCCACATTGTTCAACAGATCTGGAACCATGTGACTTTTGGCTGTCCCCCCAAATCAAAATGAACATGAAAGATGAATGTTTTGAATCAATTCAGGATTCTGAGACAGCCACAACTGCCCAACTAAAGGCATTCACATGAAAGGACTTCCAGGACTGCAGAAAGTGATAAGAACAATACGATAATTGTGTTTGAAGCAAGGGGTATACTTTGAAGGGTATTAATGGCAATGTGTCTCTACTTTACTACATTTTATTTATTTATTTATTACATTTTAAAACAACATTTGACTACTCACTGTATGTTTTGATTGTGTCTAGTGCTAGGCACTCTTCAAGGCAACTGGAATATAATAATAAAAGATTCCTCCCTTCATAGAGCCTACATTGTTCCTTAAGTTCTAGTTACGTTTCTGAGTCTATTGTTCAAACAATATCTCTCTTGTCATTTTTTAGAGTATATATAGAAAATGTATTGTTTTTTTTTTCCTCTTATGGTGGCAGAGATGAAACTTGGTGCCTTGAGCATGCTAGGCTAGTGCTTAATCATTGAGACATGTCCTCAGCCTCTAAGGGTGTATCTTTCTCTAAAGCATCTGCCCAAAATATATCTTTAGCAGGATAATATTTAATTGTTCTTTCTGTTACTTTTACCTATGGATTTAATAAGCCATACACAGATTTACTTTAATGTCATACAACTATGAATAATTTTGCCTTCCAGAAAGAGTTGTAAGATTTGGCAAATAAAACGTCAGATGCCCAGTTAAATTTGAATTTCAAATAAACAATGTGTCTTGGTTACTTTTCTCTCATTGCTGAGACAAAAACTTGACACCCAAAATGAAGGAAGGAAAGGTTTACTTAGCTTACAGTTTTTGGAGGTTTCAGTCCTTACTCAGTTGGCACTAAGGCAGGGTGGCTGACTGAGGGGCAACTGTTTATGGCAGCTGCAAGCAACAAGACAGAAAAGGGCAAAAGGGAAGAGCAAACCTCCTTCCCTCCCTTCTGTTGTATGCAGGCTACCCACTCCTGGGCAGATGCAGCACTCACACCGCCAATCCCAGTGCTAGACAATGAACCAGTCACAAATGCTAGACTCAGTTGCCTTTCAAAGGCCCGCCTCCCCCATGACCACATGAGGCTTTGGGGGGACATTTAGATGCAAACCATAACACAACAGTTTTTTGGTTTTTTGTCTTTCAGAGACAGAGATTTCACTACGGAGTTCAGGCTGGCCTCAAATTTGCATCTATCCTCCTAACTCAGCCACCCAAGTGCTGGAATTACAGGTGTGCACCCCCATGGCCAGCTTTCAAATAAATAATAATTTTTAAAGTACAATTATAGCTCACACAGTACACATCCCTTGCATATTAAGCTTTACTAGTGACCCTATCTATAGGTTTTGCAATTTCTGGAGATAGTTGTAGTTATCACAACTACTGGTGGGGGATATTTGCATCTAGTGATAAAGGGCAGGGCTGCTGCTAAACACCCACAACACAGAGGATAACTTTCCACTAAAAAGAATGATCAGAACTAGAAGTCAATGGTACTGAGTTTGAAAACCCCTGTTCTAATGCTATGATTAATAGAAGGGGTGAATCAAAGTCATCTGAGGTCCCCCACCACCACCAGTGCACATCACTGGGGGATTGGTACTTTAAAATATCACTCTCAATGTAGATATGTACCCCAGGCCCACCACTGAAAACTAGTGTTCTGAATATATCCTGAGGAAACTAAGAACAGTAAAGAAGCTCCTTCTGCAACAGCAAGTAGAAACACCAAAACAACACCCAGGATTTGGAGGCAGATCTATTTACATTGATGGGCACTGATTAGGATCATTCCCAAAATATCACTCGCCAAAGGTTCAGAGAGGGAGGTTTTCATGGGATTGCAAAGGGGAAGTGCAGAGGTAGAGTACTTGACTGTCTTTGATTGGTTCTTACAATATGCATCATAGCGATCAGCTATGCATTACAGTGATCAGCCATTTCTAGGAGACAGAACCAATTGGAACTCAACAGGAACTACTACCTGGGCAACTAAGAAACTGAAGTGTACTGACTGGGGAGGGGACATTTTCTGTTACATTACTTTTATTTATCCTGAACTTTCACTGTATGAAATACATACCAAAGTTAATAGTTTATTTGTGCTATAAAGTCAGTATACATATTGTATTTCTTCTAGGCTTAAGTATAGAAAAGATATATAACTCACAAATGTGGGTCACTACCTCCTCCTCTATTTTAGTGAGGTTAAGTGCTGAAAAGTTACCTCCATCACCTTTAGGAAGGCAAACCATTCATTACTGCAGAGAGTAACTTCCAGTGCAATCACACAGCCAGAAAATGGACCATGAGGAGACACCAGGATGCAGTTGGGGAATCTGACTTCAAAGGTGTGTGAGTCAACTGTTTGGGAGCAATTGAGTAATTAGAACTTTTGTGTTTGAAAGTTGAAAAGACAAAGTTGCCTGACCTGTTGAGCCATGGATCACTCTTGTGCAAGAAAAAGACCTGGGTTATAATACTATTGCAACCAACACTGGTTAAGGTGAACAGACATCACAGATTGCCTGGGACTGAATGGTTTCTAGGGATATAGGATTTTTCATGTTTTTTTTTGTTTTTTGTTTTTTGTTTTCCTTTTCATGCCAGGGCTAAATCCCTGGCCTGAAGTTTCATGTTAAAATGGAGAAATTAACTGGTGTACCAGGATGAGCTGATCACCCTAATTGAAGATCTTCTTGTGGCATCTGGCCTGTGAGCTCATGGATACTAAGATTTGGAAAAAAACAAATATTGATGGAACCCTGCTGAAGACAACCTCAGGTGAACTTATCACCAAGTGAAAAGAACCGTTTTCCTTCAAGGGTCTGCAATGGTCTGCATTAAAATCAGGGTGAAGGGTATATCGGAATCTTCTGCTACTAGAGTTAGAACAGTGACCAATAACAACACCTCATACCACTGAGAAACAATGGCAAGAGTGGATTGATAACTTTAAGGGCTAATTAGTTGAGTGTTTTATTAGTGAACACTAGTAATTTTCTTAAATTATTTGTTCTCAAACTTCAGTGTGAATCGGGATTGCAGCTTGTTGGTCCTCACCCGAATAGTTTCTGATTCAATAGATCAAGGGTAGGAGGAGCTGGGCATTTTTTCTTACAAGTTATATTGGTGTCACTGGTCTAGGAGGGCCACACTTTGAGAGCCTTGTCTTAGATGAATCCTCAAAATCTCATTGATTTAATCTAATCTTGATTCACCTAACACTCCAGTTCATGAGTAAGTGTGTGTTCACGGGTAGGAGGTTCTCTTAGGCAACTCTCTTCTGAGTGATGATACAGCTAACCAAATTCTGTCATGTGGTTTGGCCATTTTCAATGTGTGGCTTCCAAAGTTCCCCTGGGGATCATCACCTTCTAGCAAGCACAAAATAAAAGCATGAAAGATCATTTCTGGGAGGCTTTTATGGAGCAGGTCTAGGAGTTACTATATTCCTCAGGTACATAGCCACTCCTATCTGTGAGGGAGGCCAGGAACTGTAGTCTAGTTATATGTGGAACAGGTCTCTCTCACAATTCACTCTTCTGGCCATCAAATATCCATTCCAAGCTGAGTGTGGTGGCACACAGCTGTAATACCAGAACTTAAGAAGCTGAGTCAGGAGGATCACTATGAGTTCAAGGCCACCTTGGGCTACACAGTGAGTTGAAGGGCAGTCTGAACTATACAGAGAGACCCTGTCTCAAAAAAACATTTTAAAAAATTTCTTTCACCACTTTACCACATATAGAACACGTTCTTCTCTTTCCTCACCCAGGAAGACAAACCCAAGATCCTTCATGTCATTGCATTAAACTCAAAATCCAGGCTCTCTTGGTGATGGGGCCGGGTATGGATTCTCATGGTCCAATGGCTTATGAACTAGAAAAACAAGTTTTCTGTGTTCTACTTTCTCCTTCACACATGGTGGATCTGGAACATTTTGTCTACAAAATGATAGCAAACAACCAAAAACAACCCCATTCAGGCAAAGGAAGAATGTAAGATAAACACTATTGCTAGTCATTACGAGTTATGAAAACCAGCTGGGCAGGCACTGTATGAAGTACTCTATTGCCTAGATTACACCATGCTCCTACCCTTTGGGAAGAACTCTTTGCACTAATTTTCTCTGTAGTTCCCCCCACTCTTTTTTTTATCTTGAGAGGTTCTTCTGTGAGAGGTTACTCACGGTTACATCAGCAATGGGCATGTATTGTATGTTGTTTTAGGGGAACTTCTCAGTACATTTCCCACTGGAAATTTTGAATCCTGAGATTATTTTTAAATTTCTTGGATTGGCTTATTTACTTACTTCTCTGGTGCCAGGGATTGAACCTAGACCATGCTAAACATGCAATCTGCCCCTGAGCAATATACCTCCCAGGTGAGGCTTGTGCTTTCTTTATTAAGACAATCCCTCAGACTTGGTATTTTATCATTTATTTGCCTTTTTTTTTTTTTTTTTTTTTTTTTTTTTTTTTTTTTTTTTTTTTTTTTTTTTTTTTTTTTTTTTTTTTTTTTTTTTTTTTTTTTTTTTTTTTTTTTTTTTTTTTTTTTTTTTTTTTTTTTTTTTTTTTTTTTTTTTTTTTTGTCTTTTTGAAACAGAGTCTTGCTATGCAGTTAAAGCTGGCCTTGAGCTCACTTTGTAGCCTGGGTTGGTCTCAAATTCACAAGATCCTCCTGCCTCAGCCTCTCCAGTGCTGGGATTACAGGCATGTACCACCACACCCGGCTCATTTATTTGCTTTAAGAAAGATTTGGGAACCAGTGACTACTCGAAAAGTTATCTCCTAGACTTAGAGTTGCCAGGTGAAATACTGGTTTTTTTATTATTATTATTATTTGCTAATTTTGTCAATTTTATCTAAATCTCTTGCTTCTTATCTCCACAATTTGCTCTTTCATCTAAATCTTTCACTTTAAAGCAACTACTTTAAGGCTTCACAGGAAAGGCAGCGTCCTTACTCTAACTGGTATGTGGTTTTTTAAATTTGTTTTCTTTTTTTTTCTTAGAAGACTTTCTGTTACTCAAGGTTTTTTCCTTTATTCCTTGGAATACAGAAACTAGGAATGTGGTTTAGTAGTATAGTGCTTGCCTAACATAGTCAAGACCCTGAGTTTGTTTCTCAGTACCATTAAAATAAAAGTGGGGATGCAGAAACAGTAGCATTTTCCAGCCCTATAAAACCTATGAATTCTAGCTTTTCTTTATCATTTTTTCTTTTTTTTTGCAGCACTGGAGATCAAACTCACAAGCTTGCACCTGCCAGGCAGGTGCTTAAGCCACTGAACCAAACCCCTGGCTCTGGTTTTTTGAGGCAGGGTCGCACTGTGTAGCTCGGGCTGGCCTTATGCTCAGGTTGTAGCCCAAGCCGACCTCAAACTCACAAAGCTCCTCCTACCTCAGCCTCCCTAGTGCTGGGATTAAAGGCGTGCGCCACCACGCCTGGCTCTTTATCGTTTTTTGATTGCTCCTTGAATTAAGCCAAGCTCAATTTAGCCTAGGTTTACCTCTCTCATATGTAATAATTTAATGAGAAATAAAGTTAAATCCCAAACAGAATCATTCAAATTTTTTCAAACTCCTCCCCTAAAGAAAGGACCTTATCTTTCTTTTCCTCCCTTTCTGAGGATCAAACACAGACAGAGCCTTGAACATACTAATCAGTATAGATCAGGGATTTTTTTTTTTTTTTTTTTTTTTTTTGGTATGGGGAATTGAACTTAGGACATTGTGCTTTCCAGAGAGGCACTGCGCTGCTGAGCTAAATCCCCAGCCCTAGAACAGGGAATTCTTGGCCTAGGAATTCTGAAAACTGGGAATGAAGAAAAGACAGAACAATGGTGAAGTGCAGATTTTAGGCCAAGTTCCCAAAGTCAGTTTGACTCTACAGAGGTACTTTGGCACTTAAGTTAGACCTTAGCTTTGTGACATTTTAAAGCAAAGAAGCTGAGTTTTCACACATCCTACTGTTAATCTTGACTATGGACTGCTCTTAGGGAATTAAACATCGATGCATTTCCAACTTTGTGCCTCAATGATCATACAGCGATATAGCCCAGTCAGAGATAGGAGACTAGGGTGTGGCAAAACTAACTGGAGTAAGAGTTGTGACCTGTTAATTACAAAATCCCAGGACACCTGTAGAACAGTTTCCAAAGCCCTGCACGTGGACTTCTCATGAGAACTCCAACAGGGCTCCCTTCCGTCCCCCGGCAGGTGTTTGATAGGACAGCCTGGACCTGATGTTAGCCTGAGGAGTGGGTGATACAAAAAGAGAAAATCGCCATTAAGAGCTCGCTATTGTGCCTCTTCATGACAGCCCACCCCACACAGCTGTAGGTTGTATTTTTTATTTTTCTTCCCTTTTTATGAGGCCTAAACTTGCTCTGCAGAGCCTGTTTTTCCCCCACACTTCTTTTTTATTATTCCTACCTCTGGTAAATGAGAAACTTTGCCACTTTTTATTTTTATTTCATTGAATTTTTTGGATCAGAAAGGACCTAGAAATTACCTCTAAATGAGACTCCAGCACCCCAGAATCTGCCAACAGTGAGGCTGACACATAAAAAGAGCTATTATATTCCTCTAGACTTTGCTATACAGTATTTCATACATTAATCAAGTTGTAAACATACTGTGTCTCATATTTGCATTTTAAAACTACTTTGCTCAACATTTATTGATGTCATTGGTTTCCTTATGGTCTTATGTATTTTACTTTATACATTTGAAAATATTTTCTGAAATGGGGTCCATAGTTTCATCAAACTGCCCAAAGGGCACATGGAGTTGAAAAAAAAATTATTTTTCACTGGAGAATTATAAATTCAGTAACTCAGATAGACATACCGTCATCCAAATTATTTCAAATGATGTTTTACCATTTGTCACTCTACAATATTTGTGTCCATTTTTCTAGTTGTGAGTACTGTGTTTCCTTGCCTCTCACTGCTGATTCAGAGATGATGTCACAAATTTTGGGTTTTTATTATGGCAGCGCTCCACTTCAAGATGTCAGTGTTCCATATCGGTTAAGGTAGAGGCACCTGCAATCACAATCATAATCACAATCATAATCTCTAATCTTAGTGTCTTAGCACAATAGAAGTGCATTTCACATTCAGGGAACAGTTCACGCTGTGTTTGTGGTGTGTGCCTTTCCGGGGTGATCCACATGGGCAGCTTCTGCTCCAGTGATGGTCATGGTACCCAGCTTCCTTCCATGTTGGGAGTCCATCGCCTTCATGCTTTCCCTGTCTAGAAAGAAAAAGAAGTTTTTGCTAGAACTCAGTCACAGAACCATACCTGACCGTGAAGTTGGGTAACATAATACAGCTGTGTGTACTCAGAGAGGTGAGGGGGATTTGGTGTGTGGGTGCCAGATAAAACAGGGAATAACCAGTTAAATTTTAATTTCAGATCTTCTTTTTCAAAGCACGAATATATCATATAATATAACGGTGCCCTGTGCTTTTATTTGCTAAATATGGCAGCATTAGTTTGTGATCATTTAATGGTTTCTGCCATAGCACAGAAGTCAGATGGACACTTTTGAACTGCTTAAGCCTTCGATTTTCTGGAAAATTCAGGGGGAGAAGGGAGCCTAATAGGAAGACATCAGATTTCCTGATAATGTGAGAATTATTTGATGCTGTCCTAGGATCTTGTAATTAATAGGGTCTGCTTATTTTTCCAGCCAGTTTTGTCATGCCCTACCTCCTCTATTATTTCCCCTGTAGAGACATAAATCTTTCAATTCCTTATGTGGCATTGTAGGAGTAAGAGGTCTCTGTCTTTTATAGCTTTTCAAAAACTGGAAGGGGCTGTAGTCCCCATCTATTAGAGATGGTGTATTTTCTAACTATCTCAGGACACTGTGGCTCACTGGCTGGGTTGAAGAAAGAAAAACTTGTCAGAAAATAACAAGAAAAGAGTTACTGACAATCAAGCTGCCTGTTTGATGGAAGAAAGAAACTCTGTTATTAACCCAAATGTGAGGAGCAGGTCAGATTTGTATGCTTCCTGCAGAGAACAATGTATATTAGAGGGGTATGTCAGACAAATTAGCAAGAGTCTGAGAGCCATGGCCTTAGCAAGATCTTGTTTATTTGTAGCTGCACTAGAGTCTTGCTTTTTGAAGAGAAATCTCAAGTCTTTCAGAGGCTCACAGAAGTAGCTTTTCCCTTCTGGGTGATCTTGTTATTTAGACACTGTAGGCAGGACTAGCTTCAGTCTAGAAAGATGACTGATTTTCTATCTCTGCTACCTCTATTGCAGTGGATGTTGCAAGGAGGGTATTTCCATTTTGGCTTTAACTGGTCTGTTGGTATTTTCTCTCTCAGGTTTTCACAAGCGCTTGGTCTAGGGCAGACACTAGGTGATAGCCCCGGGCTGGGAGCTAGCAGGACTCTCTTTTTGTACATGCAGACAGCCTGTTGTACTTGGCCCAGACTGATGAGACATTGTAAGAGTCTCATGGTCTCTAGCTTCATTATCACATCAGAGGATAGAAATGGCCTTTCATGTAACATTTCAAATGGGCTGAAACTTAGCCCAGTTTTGCCTATGTTGTGAATCCTCATGAGCGTTACGGGCAGCAATCAGAGCCAGGTATCAGATGTCTCTTGGCAAAGTTTTGTCAGAGCTCGCTTTAAGAACTGGTTGGCTCTCTTTTCGGATGGTTGAGGCAGCCAAGTGGAACGAAAGTGGCATTTTATTTTAAAGCCTTTGCCACTCTCTGAGTTACATGGGAGGTAAAAGAAAGTCCAATGTCACTCTGGAGAGACTGGGGTAGTGTAAATTTGGGGATGGTCTTTTTAAGAAGTACCTTGACTACCTCAGTAGCCTTTTCTGAACAGGTAGGAAAGGTTTTAGTCTAGCCTGTAAAGCTGTCAGTTAGGACCAAAGCCTGTTTAAATATTCTAAATGGTGACACGTGGGTAAAGTCTGATTGTCAGTCCTCTCCAGGGTATGTCACTCTCCTCTGTATAGATTTCATTTTAATTTTTTTGGTACAGGTTATTATAGAGGAGGCAGTTTGGGCTTGCCCGAGTTGCTGTGTGCACAGAGTGAGTTTTGTAAACCTGTTGGGTGGTTGTTGTTAGTCCTAGTCCAGTGAAAACTTAAGTGGCCATTTTTAATGTAGAATCTTTTCCCATATGGAAGAAATCATGAAATGTGTCCCATGAGGAAAAACCACTTTGTTTTTAAAATACTACCATATAAACTGGAGTAAGTGGAGACCAGGCCTTTTTTTTTTTAAAGACAGTAAAATATAACAGAACATATCAGAATAAAGTCAATCAAAACAAAGCAGTAGGACTGGTACATAACTTCAAAGATCAATAATGTGAGTACTATAGCTACTATAACATACCTTGCTATCTTCAGATTAGCTGACCATTCCAACAGGTGCAGTAGAATTGAACCAAAAACAAAACAAAACAAAATCAATAAAAACAGAATATAAAATAAAGGAAAAAAAGAGAAAAATAATAATGATCAGAGTAAAGCAAAATGGCAAGAACCATATTGGTCCTCGAAGACAAGACAGAAGAGAGTCCCCCATATTTGCAACATTGCCTACCGTCATCATGCAAAGAGACATTCAGGGTGCTGATCAGAGGCCTGCAAAACCTACAAAACAATACTAGCTTTTAGTTGCTTTATGTACCTTAGTTGCCATCAATTTAGCCAGACCTCAGAGCCAGCAGCCTGCTTATGGGGCAGTGGGGGGGAATATGGATGATGTCCTTGATTCCAAACCTGCGCACCAGTGCCGTGCGGGCCCAGCGAGTTGGGGCCCAGTTGGGCCCATTCTGGTTCTCCTCTGAGGTCCAGGCAGCGCCCAACCCTGGAAGGCGGATCAGTTCTCTCTTGATGTGAGCTGGCTTTGCACGGGCCCAGCGAGTTGGGGCCCGGTTGGGCCCATTCTGGTTCTCCTCCCGGGTCCGTGCAGCACCCAACCCCGGAAGGTGGATCAGTTCTCTAGCTTAGATGTGTCCTGGTCAGTGCCTGCGCTGCTCGGTCCCGGCGGGCTGGGCCCTGAAACGGGGCATTCTCGTTCTCCTTCGGGGTCCCGATATCAGGCCCCCAGAGGGCAGCTTAGATGTGTCCTGGTTGGTGCCTACACCGCTCGGTCCCAGTGGGCTGGGCCCCACAAGGGGGCATTCTCGTTCTCCTCCGGGGTCCCGAGGTCAGGCTCCCAGAGGGCAGCTTAGATGTGTCCTGGTTGGTGCCTGTGCCACTTGGTCCCGGCACACAGGCCTTTTTTTTTTTTAAAGGGTAGCAAAATACAGAATAAACAAATGCACAGACAACAAGGTATACCCATGGAGTGAATGCAAGCAGCTAGAAAGAAAAACAAAATTCTGATTCCCTTCCCTGCTCCCCACAGCTAGAAAATCAGCAGTTTCCTGTCTGCCTTGAAAAGAATTCCCTGAATTCCTGGCCTACGTAAGAGAATGAGAGAGAGGAGGAGAAAAGAAACCTCTCAGCATAGTAGAGAGAAGCAAAAAATGTGCCCATATTACCTTGATCTCCTGCTACCTTAGCTTTACTCTTGAGACTGTCTATGCCAAAAATGTTCTAAAAAGTGTTGTCTTCTGGCTGGATCACCAAAAAGGATATTGGTAGGTTTCTTTTATGTTTGTTTGTTTTTAGAAATAGCTTGCCAATTAAATGTATTCCAGGTCTTTTTTGTTGTTTCACACAAAGAATTGGATGACACAAGTCAAAAACAGTGCCAAAAATGTATTTGAAAAGTAGGGGATGAAGGCATAAGGGAAAAAACTAGCTCTGCAGACAGACTTGGGCTGAACAAGAAAGAAAAAGAGCAAAAATAAAAGTACACTCTGTCTAAAGGACACAGAGTGAGCTATCATGAAGAGTCTCAGTAGTGGGTTCCTCGTGTCGTCTGGGTCCTTGTATGTTGTCTACATCTCATGGGAGCCCATGAGAAGTTCCACATATATGGTCTTGGGAATTATTTGACACTGTCCTTGAATCTTGTAATTGACAGGTTCTGCTTATTTTTCCAACCAGTTTTGCCAGATCCTACCTCCTCTATTAGTATTGTCTTTTGACATTTAATGTACTGTATTTGTTGTGTTTAGATATTTTAGGGGATATTTCCACAACCTCAGGGTCTTAATTTTGTGTTAATAAATGGAAAAATGAATTTGTAAGTGTAATTTTGGGGCTTCAGAACCAATTGTTTGCTTTCCATTATTTCTTTTTTGTTTTGATTTGTTTTTACTTTTTGAGACAGAGTCTCACAATATAGTCCAGACTGGCCTTGAACTCACTATGTAGCCTATGTTGGCCTTGAATTCATGGTGCTCTTCCTGCCTCAACCTCACAAGTGCTGGGGTTATTGTCATATGTCACCATGCCTAGCTTCCATTTTTGTTATGGGAAAAATTTGTTCAATTCTTGAACTATTCTGTGTTTGAACATGGAAAGTTTGGAATGAATTGAATTCAACAACTGAGGTATCACTAAACCTGTATTATGTGGTAACTGAAACTCCTAAAGTGCTACCAAAAGAGAGAATTACGATACCAGTTAGTTTAAAGATTTCTCTTTCATTTCATTTACTTTTTTAGGTACTAGGCATTGATCCTAGGGTTTTGACACTGAGCTTTATCCCCAATAACCTGCCTGTTTTAAAACATTTTTGAGACAGGATCTTGTTAAATTGTCCAGGCTGGGCTCCTTTCAGTCCTCTTCCTTCAAACTTCCAAGTAGCTGGGACTATAGGTGTGCACTACAACACTTCACTCAGTTTAAAGATCTTAACTGGCTTAGTTTTCATTCTAGAATCAGGCAGTACCTCATTCTCTAAAATACATATATTCTCATGGGCTGAGCAGAAGAGATTGGTTTTACAGAGCAGGGCTGAAAAAATCAGAAACAAAGAACGAAAAGATTGTTCATTTTAAAGTTACTTTCTCTGTAAGACAGAGACAGGTAGAACAATAGAACAATAGCTGACTGGTTAATATAGATCACATTTTGTTTGTGTAAGGTTTAAGGCAGGATGGAACTTTATTAGCAAGCTAGTTGAATTTTTCCTTTTGTTAGTTTTTTTTGGTACCAGGGATTGAACTCAGGACCTTGCACTTACCAGGCAGGTACTTTTGCCACTGAGCTAAATCCCCAGCCCCCACGAGTTTTTTCTTTTGGAAAGGGCAGTAGGGGAAGTTGGTGCTGAGGATGAATCCAGAAGCCACGTGGTAAGCAGACTGCTAAGTGGGCTTCTACCCCTGAGCTACATCCTAGTGCACCATGTCAACTGACATTTGCTTGTTAATGTCTCTCTCCTGAAGTCTGGAGAGGTCATATAAGAATTTAATCTCAGTGTGATGACTTGGAATTTTGGTACGGGTGATGCTAATTTGATTTGCAGTCTACTTTTAGGGCTCAATGCAGAAACTTGTTCCAAACAATAGCCCCTGTAATTTTTATTTTAATGTGAGAAACAATTTTTAAGACAATGGCAAAAAAAAGAAAAGACAATGGCTACGACAGTGCTGACAGATTAGACTACATGGTTATGTAGAGATCCTTAAAAATCTCTGCTAATGTGGAGGATAGAGACTAGTGGTCTG
>RJWM01033246.1:0-20728 GCA_004363535.1 Dasyprocta punctata
ACTAGAGGGGTCACCTTGGGAAAGGATTAATGCTGGCTCAAGGAGAGTTCCTTCTCATGAAAATGGGTTGCTATAAAAGGAACAAACTCGGCCTGTGAATTGCTGTGGCTTCCTGTCTCACTGTGTGATTCTTTCTGTGTTCCCACTAACATGCTATGAGCCGCAAGGCCCTTACCATAGGCCCAACTTATGATGGTTATGGTTTGTGTCTGGCTGTCCCCCCAAAGCTTTATACAGTCTTAGGCTTTTTCAGAGGTGGGGGGAACCTAGCATTTGTGATTGATTCAAGGGCAAACATGGGACTGAATGTGAGTGCCACACTTGCCCTAGGGTATGTAGCCTACATACAATATAAGGGACAAAAAGAGGTTTGCCTCTCTCCTCCTCCTCTTCTCTTGTTGCTTTTGGTATCTTTCACTGCCACGAATGATTGCCTGTCTGCCCTGCCACCCTGCTGTGGAGCCAGCTGACTGTGGACTGACACCTCTGCAAACTGTGAGCTAAATAAACCTTTCCTCCCTCAATTTTGGGCATCAGGTATTTTGTCTCAGCAATGAGAAGAGTAACTAAGACAGAATTTGGTACCAGAGAAATGGGGTCATTGTTGTGACTATACTTGACCATGTGGTTCAGGAGCCTATGGGAATGGCTTGGGGGAAGTTTGGAAAGGTTCAGAGATGCCAGCTGAAAAAACAGAGCTGGAACACTTTAGGCTGTTCTGTATGGGAGAGTCTAGTCAGAGCTCAGACCAGAAGGTTGACAGAAATCCTGCAGGAAAGACCAAGTTCAAGAGGTTTCTGCAGGGAAGAAGGACTGCACTGGCTGTTGGATTCCAGATGAAGTGTACCTTGAAGAAAGTTTGTCTGCATTCTGCTCATGTACAGAGACTTTACCTGAGACTGAGATTAAGGGCGGCAGACTAATTAACCTGGCAGAAGGAATTTCAAGGTGGTGTCATGTTGAAGAGGTGGCATGGCTACCACTGGGGGCTTTTAGCCAGATTTATGTTGAGAATCAAGGGCAAAGAGCCCAGCACAATGATTTAAAATGTTGTGAATTTGGCCAGAAAGGAAGCTCCAGTAAATCTATGGACTGCAAAGATAGAGCAGAGGTGATCTTGATTGCTGAGAAGGAACAGGAGACTAGAAAAGATGGCCCAAGGGCATCACAGGAAGCAGCAGGACTCTGCCCTTTGCAGCCTCAAGGTTGCAAAAGTGAAAGGATTTGCTTTGAGAAGAAAACCACAGAGCACCATGTTCCAGAATGGTGTCAGCATAGAGAATTTGTTTCTCAGAATTAGATTCAGAGTGCTCAATGATTCAGGCACTCAACCCCTACAGCCAAGAGAGAGGGAAGCCTGGCTACTGCTCCAGCTTGCAACAGACTTTGACATCATCCATCTGGCACTGGTTTTAGGCACATGCAGAATGCAAGAGTTGTGGGGTCAGGAAAGCTTCCACCCAGATTTCACAAGGCCCGGGAGGCTAAGCAGTGTGTCACTGAGAGGGGAGTATGTGAAGCTGAGTGTGAAGCCAAAAGTGCATAGAGACCCCAGAAGTTTGGAGAAGCCAGGGACATGAATCACGGAGGAAAACTGCAAAGAGGCAGTAAAACAAGCCCAAGAGAGAAGCCACAGGAGCCACCACCACCGGAAGTGCTGTAGAAGTAGAGGTACTCAAGCCCTTTGGAGTTCACATCTTGCCACAGATTGCCTCTGATGCTGCACATAGAACTACAAGACTGAATGTTTGGCCTGCTGGACTTTGGACTTGCTTTGGTTCCATTCCTTTGTATTTCCCTGTTTGTAACTTTTGGAATGAAAATGTCTATCTTGTACCATTGAATGTTGGAAGTGTTTAACTTTCTTTTCATTTGTACAGGGGCTCACAGCTAAGAGTTCGCCTTATATCTCAGAGGAGATTTAGGACTTGGACTTTTCAGCAATGCTGAAACTGTTAGGACTTGTAGAGATGAAATAAATGTCTTTTTCCATAAAGGAATGTACATGAGTCTTTGGAGACCCAGGGCAGAATGTTATAGTTTGTGTCTAGATATCCCCCAAAGTTTCATACAGTCTTAGGCTTTTTTGGAGATGACGGAATCTAGAGTTTGTGATTGATTCAAGGTCCAGTGCTGGGATTAAGGATGTGGTTAGCCTGGATGCAATATAAGGGACAGAAAGAAGTTTGTCTCTCTTTCCTCCTCTTGTTGCTTTTGGTATCTTCTGCCACCATGAGTGGCTGCCCCTCTGCCCTTTGGAGCCAGCTGATTATGGCCTGAAACCTGTACAAACTGTGAGCTAAATAAACCTTTTCTCCTTTAATTTTGGGTGTCAGATATTTTGTCTCAGATATGAGAAAAGTAACTAAGACACTCACCTAATCTCAGATTTTCAGCCCCCAAAACGGTGAGCTAAATAACCTTTCATCTCTACACACTGCTTAACCTCATGCATTTTGTTATAGTAGCAAGACTTGGAATAAGTTGTCTCAAATGTTCCATCAATATTTGATGCACACACTCAGGAGTCCTGTGACAGTGGGTTGTGACAATCTCATGCAAGAAGAGCTTCTTCAGCATCACAGTGGCTACAGTAAATAATAATGATGATGATAATGATAATGATAAACCAGCTAACATTTATGGCACATATTTTCTGAGCTATGCCATGTTCTAAGTGCTTTGCAGTTTAATTTCTCCCCAGTCTTCATAAGGACCTGATGAGTTAGAACCATAATGGATGTTCAAAGATCTGCATCTGCCACTTCCTGCTTGTAAGTCCTCAAGCAGATCACTTTGTCTCTGTCATTTGCAAAATGGCAGTAAAAACCCCTGCCCCCTCCCTCCCACCAGTCAGAGATGCACACACACATTTAACTGCAAGCTGTTTGAGACTTAATTTTCATCTGCTCTGTCTGGTGCTATAGGAAAGAGGTGCACTCAGCACATAGGAAGTGGGCTGCTCAGCTACCAACGACTCTTAGATTCACTGCCTTTCCCTCCCCTGCCCCGTTCTACATACATGAGAACTACATTTCCCACACTCCCTTACTCTGACTTCCGGGAAGGTTCAGCCAATGAGAGGTGCTCATATAGGACGAGAGGGCGAGGCAAAGGGAGAAGGCAGTATATTTCAAGCTGTCTCTGCCTCTTGAATTTAGTGTGGCTGCGTCTCCCACTGTAGGCACCATCTTGGCCTCTGCCTATACACCCCCTCTCCTCTCTAGCCCCCCCTCTTAAGGATATAGAGGCCCTCTCTATGGTTCCTAATCGCTGGGTTTCTTTTCCATCCTTTAGTTTATTCTCTCTTCCACCATCTGCATAAACAATTACCTGAATTGAAATCCTTGAACGGTCTAGAAGAACTCAGCTTCCCTGGCTGGCCCTTGACGGGGAATAGTTACAGATTCCCTGCTGCTCAATAAATATCTAAATGCACAGGTGGCTGTAGAGTCCAACAGCACAGGATGGGTACAAATTCTGATTTGTTCCTTTCTGTGTGACCTTGGGCAGGCGGCTTAACCCCTCTGTACCTTTTTCCTTTTAAAGGGATATTTGTTAAAGATTGAATCCAGTGCCCTTGCACTGAGCTATATCTCTACCCAGTCTTATTTATAATTTCAAGACAGGGTCTTGCTAGTTGCTGAGTTGTCCAGGTTGAAATTCTCATGCCTCAGTCTCCCAGAGTGCTGGGATTATAAGTGTACACCACCACACCTGGTGCCACCACACCTGCTCCTTTCTTAACTTCTCTGCTTCCTTGCCTGTGTCAGCCTATTTTCAGTTGCTATAACAAAATTTCTGAGGCTGAGTACTTCATGGCAACAAGGGGTTTATTTAGCTCACAGTTCTGGAGAGCTGAGAGGATGGATCTGACTCTGCTGAGGGCCTCTGGGAGATGGCATGACCATGGGGTGTGTGTGCTTGTGACAGGTTGAGGTCACACAGCAAGATGGGGAGTGTAGTCTAGGGATCAAGCTTGCTCTTTGCATAATAACCAACTCTCAAGGGAGAACTAACTGGGTCCCTGACGTAACTACATTCATCTCTTTTGAAGGCCACACCCCCAATGACCTAAGAGCCTCCCATTAGGCCCCGCCTCTTAAAGGCTTCATCACCTTGAAACTGTAGGTCAAGCTTCTAGCACATGAACTCTGTGAGGACACGGTCAAATCACAACATCATCTAAAAGCAGAGGTCATGGCCAGGTGTGCTTGGTGCATGCTTGTAATCCTAGCACTCTGGGAGGCTGAGGCAGGAGAACAGCAGGTTGTAGGCCTGCCTGTGTAACTACCAAACTAGCAAGATCTTGTGTCCAAAAAATAAAAAATAAAAAATTTGTTTCAAGGGCTGGGTATGTAGCTCAGTGAGAAAGCTGTGGGTTCAATCCCCAGTACAAGAACAAAAACACCAAAAAACCCTGCTGAGGTAATGATGGTTCAACTGCAGAGGCATGTGCTGAGGATGTTTTGAGTTAGAAAATGAATTAGACAATGAATTAGAGACGATCACGGTGGCTGGCAGAGTATGCACCTACTCATCAGACCTTTTATTATCTACACACAGCACCGGCACCGTTCCAGAATAGTTACAGATTCCCTGCTGATTTTTTCCCTAATAAACTTTTATTTTGACATCATTTTAGATTCACCAGTAAATTAATGCACACAGCACGGGAGCTGCCCCTGCATGAGCATCTTACGTAAGTGTGGTACATTTGTCACCACGATGCCGCCTTCCTGGGGACTCAGAGAAGACTGCATGTGAATCTTCCCATTTTCCCACTCAGAAACCAATCTCAGATCCCACACTGCATTAAATCATCGCAGCTCTTTAGTCTGCACTGCTCTGGGACAGTTTCTCAGTCTGATTTTTCATGACCTTGACAGTGTTGAGGACTACAAGGCAGGAATTTTGTAGAATAATGCCCCATCTGGCTTTATTTTTATTATTATTATCAGGGATTTTACCCAGGGCCTTCACACTGAGCTACACTCCACCAGCCCTTTTTATTATTTTTATTTTGAAACAGGGTCTCCCTAAGTTGCTGAGTTGTCCAGGCTGAGCTAGAACTTGCGATCCTCCTGCCTCAGCCTCCCAGAGTGCTGCGATGACAGGTATGTGCCACCACGTCCGGCCCCCACTGGCTTTTAAGGGCAGAAAGTAAACTTAGCGTCATTTAATGCTAAAGAAAGGCCCTACGTTAGATCCCCAGCAATGGGGGTGGGGGGAAGAAAATGAAAAAAAAAAAGAAAAGGCAGGCCTGGCCCCAGCGTCCCCGGGCGGAAGCCCCCACAGGGCGATGCGGCTTGAATGAAGCGGTGAGTTACCATCCGTTTTTTCCTTGCCCACCGCACCCCAGGCTCTGTGGCATCCCTGCCAGAGGCAAGATCTAGAAACATTCACAGGCACATAAAAGCCCTTCTCTTTACAGAAAGATTCGTTTTTGATCCTTTCTTTGTAGACATCAAGGATTCATTTCTTTAATATTTAGGGACTTTTGAACCAAAGAGGAGCCAGGCACATTTGCATCAGATGGCTCATTTTTCAAGGCAAAGGAGAGACAGAGACAGACAGATTGAGAGACCAGACCTGTCTACTTCTCCCTCCCAGGCCTTCGGGACTCACAGAGAGCCAGATCGGGAGTGGGAATTCTGGAATTACACAGAGAGGGGTCCTCCCGAGGTATTTTTATTTTTTTTCTCACACTAATGGGGATGGAATCCACGGCCTTCACACTGCTCTCCATCACTGGCCCTTTTTTAAATTTTTTTTTTATCTTGAGACAGGGCCTGGCTAAGTCACTAAATTGCCCAGCCCGGGCTGGAACTTGCGATCCTCCTGCCTCAGCCTCCCCAAGTGCTATGACTGTACCCAGCTTCCCAAGAAATCTTAATGAGGCCCACACCAAGTGGCCTAAACTCAGCTGGTTTAGGAGACCAGACTGGTACAGGAGATAAATCGATGGTTTTATTTCCCTTCTCTGAAAGGCTCTATATTTGCCCTGGGGACAGGGCTGCCAGCCTTTGGGAAGCACAGAGACAGAGCAGCTGGGGAACAGGAATCCCTGGGAACCAGCCAGGCCCGAAGCTTTGACTGCTTTTTTTTTCTTTTAAATCTCAGAGGCCTGGAATGGAAGAAGGATGCCGGAGGGGAGGTCCTTTCTTCCCCACTGCTGTCCCCGCGGCTGGAAGACCTAGGCTTAATCTCTCGCCTGAAGTCTGTCGAAAGTAAAAATGAGCCTGAGCGAGCTTTTGAGACGTTTCCCTCAACTTACAGGAATTCAATTTCTGGCCAGAGTATAAATTTGCAGCCATCAGCGCGAGTGGTGGGGGCTGGGTCCGGGCCTCCTGGCTGGGGATGGATTTCTGAAATCAATCCGGCGGCGCGTGGAAAAGGTCGTCGTGGGGAAAATTTATCTTCCGTAGCTGCCGAGGCATTTGTGCTGATAGTCAGGGACGCCCCTGCACAGAAGGAGGGGTGGCTGTCAGGGGCTGGGGGGGACCTCAGAGGGTGGACATCGAGGACAGCAAGTGACCAGAGACAGTGGTGCAGGATCAACCTGCCACCTAATAGCTCAACAAGGGCATAGCCGGGTGGTGGAGCACACCTGTAATTCCAGCCTCTTGGAGGCTGAGGCAGGAAGATCGCCACAAGTGAGGGGCCAGCCTGGGCTACATAGTAAGACATTGTCTCAAAAAACAAACAAACAAACAAATAAACAAATAAATATTTAGCATGTGTGAGGCCTTAGGGTCTATCCCCAGGAACTTTAAGGGGAAAAAAAAAAACACCTTAAAAACCTGGAATACTGACACATGCCTGTAATTCCAGTACTCTGGGAGGCTGAGGCAGGAAGACCGCAAGTTCAGATCTGCCTGGGTTACTTAAGTAACTTAGTAAGCACCTGTCTGAAAATAAAACATGAAAAATTAAAACAGACTGGGGATGTAGCTCAGTGAGAAGTCCCTGCCCAGTAAGACA
Source organism: Dasyprocta punctata (assembly GCA_004363535.1). Lineage (NCBI taxonomy): Eukaryota > Metazoa > Chordata > Mammalia > Rodentia > Dasyproctidae > Dasyprocta > Dasyprocta punctata. The sequence goes on from RJWM01033246.1 coordinate 6,985, forward strand.
CGCACGCACGCACGCACGCACGCACGCACGCACGGCCAGTCAGAAGCCAGCACTCCCTGAAAGTAACTTCCAAAGGCTCCTTCCTGCTACGTACCCTGTGTGCTCTAGGTGTGCCCTATGAATTTGGGGGTTCAAACCTTTTACCACTGGGTTGTAACCCTGGACACCTTCTAGGTTTCAAGAAATGGGTTGCAAAGGTATTCAGTCCCCCAGCTGCCTCTGGGTCATGGTCTCACAATCAAATCCAAGCTCTGCTGTGTGACCTTGGGGTAGTGACTTAACCATCCTGTGCCTCTGCTTGCCCAGCTGTCGCGGGAGGCTAAGAATAGCATTACTGTTAAGAGGCTGCTGTTCAGAGGTAAAAACGGATTCACCAGTACAGTGTAGTAATCGAGTCAGTGTGATATAATTGCTTAGGAATTTATTTTTAACACAGACAGCACTGGGGATTAAATCCAGGGCATTTGCACTGAGCTCTATCTCCCGCCCTTTTTTATTTTGAGGCAGAGTCTCACTAAGTCACTAAATGACACAGGCTGGGCTCAAACCTGTGATCCTCCTGCCTCAGCCTCCCAGAGTGCTTTAATGACAGGCATGCAGCATCACGCCCTGCAGACTTATGGCATTAAAAGTAAATAAATGGGTGACAATTAGGAACACACAAAAAGGCAGGAGAATCTGAATTTAAATCTCAGTTTTGCATTGCCAGGGGCAAGTGATTTACTGTCTGCGAGCCTCAGTTGCCCTTGCTTCTCAAACAGGGCAGCAACCGTGGCATTCTGAGGGTGCAGGGAGCTGATATATGCAAAATGCTCAGAACCGCGGTGCAGAGCGTGTTCTGTGGTGCCTGCAGCTGTTTTTCTTGGAAGACAGATAGGACAGTGCTACACAGTCACAGATGAGCGCAGAGAGAAACGGAGAAAGGCAATTATAAAAGGGTGTGACAGCCGGGACAGAAGAAGCACAGGATGCTGTACAAGCAGGGCTGACTTTGGAGCCATTTTGCACTTTTATTTTTTTACTCTTTGGATTTTTTTTTTTTTTTTTGAGACAGGGTCTCACTCTGCAGTTCAGGCTGGCCTTGAACTCACTCTGTAGCCCAGGCTAGTCTGAAACTCATAGTGATCCTCCTGCCTCAGCCTCCTGAGGGCTGGGATTACAAGTGCGCATCAGCATGCCCGGCTATTCTTTGGATTTTTAAAACAGGGTCTTGCTATATAGCTCAGGCTGGCCTTGAATTTGTAGTGATGCTCCTGCCTCAGCTTCCTAAGTGCTGGGATTACAGGCATGCATCACCACACCCAACTGGAGTTTGGTTTTGTTTTGTTGTAATTTTTTTTTTCCCTGTGGCACCACAGATCAGACTCACAGCCTCACACCTATCAGGTAGGTGCTGCAGGCACTGCAGGGGCTTAAGCCACTGAGCCAAACTCCCAGCCTGAGTTTTTTTGAGGCAGGGTTGCACTAGGTAGTTTAGACTGGGCTTGTGCTCACGTTGTAGCCCAAGCTGGCCTCGAACTCACAACGTTCCTCCTACCTCAACCTCCCGAGTGCTGGGATTAAAGGCACACCTGGCTTGTTTTAATTATTTTTTGCCACAGGATACAATATTCAAAACCTGCTACTTGAAGGAGAGGTTCATGGTGGCTTACGGTTTCAGAGGGCTCAGTCCAAGGCAAGATTATCATAGCGGAAGGGGGTAGGGGAAGAGAGCTGCTCACCTCACGGTGGTCAGGAAGCAGAGAGAGACAGAGCCAGAGAGGGAAGGGGCAGGGCACAGGTAAGAGTCCCCGAGGTCGCAGCCCCGTGCGTCACCAAGGTGCAACCAGAAGTGTGCGTTACTCATCTCCCAGGTGTCTCTCAAGCCAGTCAAGTGGCCAATCAGGATTCACCACGTGCCTGCCATGTGCCAGGAGTGGTCCAGGCTCTGGGAACACCTCGGTCAGCAAGACGGGTAGCGATCCCTGCCTTCCCCAAGGTTCTGCCCTAGCAGGAGGAGGCACAGGTCACGGAGTGTCCTGAAAGTTGCTCAATGAAGAGCTGAAAAATCAGTTGTGGTGGTGCATGACAACCATCCCAGCACTCTGGGAGGCTGAGGCAGGAGCATCACTGCAAGTTCAAGGCCAGCCTGGGTACCTTCCTTAGTGAGAACCTGACTCAAAATGAAAAATAAAAAGAGGAACTTGGGGATATAGCTCAGAGGCCCTGAGTCCAATTCCCAGTGCTGGAAAATAAAAGCACAGGGGGAAAAGTCCATCTATACTGAACATGTACAGCTTTTTTTTTTACTGTGATCCATTTAACAATACAGTATGGCAACTCTGTATGCAGCCCTTACATTTTATTTTATTTTATTATTTTTGGTTTTCGAGATAGGGTCTTGCTGTGTAACCCAGGCTGGCCTTAGACTCAAAGCAATCCTCCTGACTCAGCCTCCCAGTGCTGGGATCACAGACATAGGCCAACATGCCTAGTGTCAGCAGTGACTGGTGGTGGCTGCCCCTTCCTTTGTTTCTCTGATACTGGGGATGAGCCCCAGGGCCTTCTGCAACCCCAACAAGTGCTCTACTGCTGAGCCACATCCCCAGCCTTCCTCTTCCTATGAGAACCCCAGTCACACTGGATTAAGGCCCAGACAAATGCTCTCATTTAAATTTGACTACAGTCACCTAATGGGCTCCAGGACCCGCCCCCTGCTGTGGTTACCAAAATTCTCGGATGCCAGAGAGCCTTCTAGAAAACACTGTAGCACTAGCGCAGAGCTGCCCAGCCCCCCAGGGGCTTTCACTCATCTCCGGGCGACTTAGGGTGCCTGGGACAATGCAGATGCTGTGCGTGAAGCTGCTACACTCTCTTGCTTAAGGGACAATGACAAGAAAAGAAGTCTGGCCACGTGTGGTGGTACTGTAATCCCAGCCCTTGGGAGGCTGAGGCAGAAGGATTGCTTCAAGGGACCTCACAGCGTCACCTTCTAGCCCTGTGAGGTCGGGTAAATGACTTGAACCTTGTGCCTCAGTTTCCCTGTTTGGAAAATAAGGCAAACACTTGTGCCCGCCTCTTAGGGGGCTGTTGTTGAGGTTTAATGAATGACTGTGTGCACAGAGTTTAAAATCAAGGGCGTGGTGGCGCACGCCTGTGATCCCAGCACTCAAGAGGCTGAAACAGGAAAATCGCCACGAGTTCAAGGACAGATGATACATAGTGAGTTGTTTTTGGTTCAAAAAAAAAAAGTATCAAATTTTGAGACAGTGGGCTGGCTCCACTCTTGCAATCCTCCTGCCTCAGGCCCCTGTATCGGCGGGATTACTTCTGCTGTGCTGTTGCCTGAATTTGCGGAAGGGCACCCGCAGATCAGGAGGACCAGCGGTGCCTCCTTCAAAGCCTGTCTTGAACTGTTCTTTCATCAAGACTTCAACGCATGAATTATTTTTAGTGTGTAGGGGACACGGTTCAGTCCACACCCGCGTGCGAGTGGGGACAGGCAGAGAAATTCACCCGGGAACTCTAGGCAGGCACCGCAGAGACGACTCAGGCTCACTTAATCCTTCGGCATTTTCCAGGCCTTTCAAAGAGACGACTCTGAAAGAGGGGAAACGGCTCCCGCCGCGAGGCGCATCCTCCGCAGGCAGGGGAGGGGGCAGCGCCAGCCACCTGGGTCACCGAGCCCTTTGTTAGTGACAATGGCCCACTTGAAAGGAAATCGATCTAGACGAGCTGCCGAGAGAGGAGCCGGCCGGATAGGAGCCGGGATTGTTCTGCCAGGTGGCGGGGTCCGGGGCGGCCCTCAATCAGCTCACATTGTGGCCTCCACACCTGCACCCATCCGCAGTTAAAAGAGGCCGCTTCCCACCCGAGCCCTCGCCAGCACCAGCCCAGCCCTGCGCTGTCCGCTTTGTGTGAGCCCAGTGCAACACCAGGGAACCCGCAGCGTCACCTTCTAGCCCTGTGAGGACGGGGTAAATGACTTGAACTTTGTGCCTCAGTTTCCCCGTTTGGAAAATGAAGCGAACACTTGTGCCCGCCTCTTAGGGGGCTGTTGTCGAAGTTAAATGAATATCTGTGTGCACAGAGTTTAAAATCAAGGGCGTCGTGGCGCATGCCTGTGATCCCAACACTCAAGAGGCTGAGACAGGAAAATCGCCATGAGATCAAGCCCAGCCTGAACTACATAGCAAGACCCTGTCTCAAAAATCATTAAAGTCACAAGTGGGTGAATGCCGAGTAAGCCAGCAACCGAGGTTACCATCTCTGTTCCCCTCTGAACAGCAACGTGACATCGGGGATGTCATAAATGGAAAGTCAGGAGCAGGGGCATGGCGGTGCACACCTGTAATTCTAGCTACTCTGGAGGCAGAGGCAGGAAGATCGCAAGTTCAAAGTCAGTTTCAGCCACCTGGCATGACGCTGTCTCAAAATAAGAAACAGAAAGGACTGGGGACGTAGCTCAGGGGTAAAAGGTCCCTAGGAGGTTCGATCTCCAGTACTGGCGGGGAGGGGGAGTCAAGGCAGAGTATATCGTGTCTTCATAGACGGTTGGGGAAACTGAGGCCAGGCTACACGAAGCGAATTTTACAGGAGACGCCAGAAGGCTGGAAGAGAGAAATGGGGAGGAGAAATAATCCAAAGAGTAAAACTGTCGGAAGCGGTCACCAAACCCTCGGTTTGCATAGGAAAGACGGAAGACCGTGCTGTTGCAGCCGAGGCTGGGGCCTCCAGGCAGGAACCTTGGAGTTCAGAGCCGGAGCCTGGGAAGCGGTAGGGTCACGGCTGGGAGTAAAGAGATTGGCGGAGCCTCCCTTTCTCCCGCCCCCATACTCCCATTGCAACCTCCTATTGGCTGAACCCAGCAGGAAGCCGATGAGCAAGGGAACCTGGGAAATGTAGTTTTCAAGGATCGCCACCCCTGTGTGACCCAGCAGAATAAGGTAATAATGACCAGCACGCAGGACTCAGAGCCCAGGTGCTCTCTCTGTAACATTGTCTTAGCTGCCAACCTACCCATTATTTATGGAACATTTACTCAGGGCTCCACAGGAAGTCGATGAGGGGCATTGATGATGCTGGGTCCTTTCTTGTCCATAGTTAGGAGCTGAGCTAAAAAGTCACCACCTCAGGGAAGTCTTCCCTGATTGCCCGCTTCAGTCTTCATCTCCCTGCTTGACACTTGTCAGGACAGAAGCCGCATTAAACATTCGTTGGGTAGCACAGCGGATACCTGGTGCTATGGTTCAGATATGCATATGTGCCAGTTCCCCATGATACACTTATTATGAATCACAGATATACACTAGTTTTAAATTTTATGTTTCACTTTAAAAAAAAAAAAGGGACCGGAGGGACTGGGGATTTAGCTCAGTGGCACAAGTGCCTGCCTGGCAAGTGTGAGGTCATGAATTTGATCTCCAATACTAAAAAAAAAAAAAAAAAAAAAAAAAAAGGCATGGTATCCAACTCAGTGCAAAGACCCTGGGTTCAATCCCAAGTACCCTCCCCCACACACAAAAAAAAAAATCCTGACTCAAATCAGGCATGGTGGTGCACACCTGTAATCCCAGCACTCGGGAGGTTGAGGCAGGAGGGTCGTTGCAAGTTTGAGACCAGCCCAGGCTACAAAGTGAGTTCGAGGCCAGCCTGAACTGAATAGTGAGACTCTGTCCCAATAAAAAGTAGGGCCAGGGATTTAGCTCAGTGGTGTAAGTGCCTGCCTGACATGTGCAAGGTTGTGAGTTCCATCCCTGGTATAAAAGAAAAAAAAAAAGAAAGAAAGAAAGAAAGAAAGAAAAAAAGAAAAAAGAAAAAAAATCCTGATTCCTGTTTTCATTTCCTGTCTCTTGATCTACTGTCTCCCCTCCCAGTGCCACCATCAACCATGAGCTCCCTACCGGCCCTGAACCTCCAGCACTGTGATCTAAACCGATCTTCTTACTTTATAAAGCGATGTGGCCTTGGGTAACTCGTTACAGTAATGATGATCACAGTCAGGCAACCCACTAGGAAAGGGAACACCGAGGACCCGATGCCTAAAACGGCACCAAGCACATCATAGGTGTTCAGTGAATATTTCCACGGTTTTTCCAACCAACTTTGAAGCAACGCTGCTTTGATTTCTGTGTCGAGTGGCAGAGCTGGGATCAGGAGCGCAGGGCTGCGGTGCAGAGAAGCTGGGGTTACTACTCTGCCAAACTCCTGCCTGCTCCTCCCGAATTCGCAACATCGCACGTAGCCTTCAAGGCTCAGAATAAAACACCACCTGCAGAACGCTTTCTGCACCCCCACACGCGGGTCAGGCTCCCTCGAGGCAGTATCTGTACAGTTCTCTGTCCCTTCTCTCTTCTGGGGTTCAAAGGGATCTGGGTTTTCAGTGCAGATCAGCAGCTCATGGACCCCAGAACCTGCAGAGGTGAGTTCAAATCCTGCCTCCTCCACTTTCTAGCTGTGTGACCTTGGGCAAGTGACTTGACCACCCTGGGCCTTGATTTTTCTATCTGCAGAATGGAGATGACTCCCATGCCTTCCTTTAGGGCCTCGGGAGAATTAAGCTATTCTCTGGTTCATGGGGGGCAACCCCTGTTCCTCATGCAATTCCCAGGTGAATCTAGGAAGCAGAGTGTGAATCTGGGAGGGGCCTCATCTATGCCAGGGCAGCTTCAGTGCCAAGGTGGCCTGCTTTTCATCGCAAGAGAGCTGAGAACCGGTTCTGGTGTCAGACATCTGTGCTGTGATTGGCAAAGCATTTGGGGCCTCTCTGACCTTCCTTATCTGAGCACAAGGGTGTACAAAATGCTCTTGGGGGGGTCTGCCTGGCCCCTTGCTGATGGCGTGTGCTCACCCCAAAGCTGCTGCACACAGGAGCTTGTTGGTAGATGCTGTGACCTCCCCAAAACCTGCCCTTGGCTTTTGGGACCTTCCTGCCTCAGCCTCCCAGAGTGCTGGGATTATGGGAAGGCACCACCACGCCTAGCTGGCCTTTGGCTTTTGGGAGCCATAACACCCTGGAAATGACTGCGAGGCATCCCCACCCCCAGGGGTAGTAATGACCGATGCCTGGGTATGAAAGCCTACTGCGATGTCCCTTGGTCAGTTAACTGCGGTAGTCTGCATTCTAGACTCTTCCCAGCCTGCAGATGGGGCCAAGTGTGGGCACCACTAGAGACCTCATCTTTGCTCAACCCGTTTGCTGCTGGGATCTGCTTCCCTTGCTCCATTAATCACAGGCTCCAAACCCTGTGTCCCAGGAAACTGAACAAAGACGAGGAAACGGTAGGCAGTCAGCCACAGAGGGTTCACACGCATACCCGGCACCGAGTACTGTCATGTCCATCCCGCCAGGCAATCTGTCAGCTGACCTCCATCAGCTCACCCCTCCTCTCTGTTCCTTTATTATTATTTTCTTTCATTCTGAGGCAAGGTTTCACTAAACCACTCTGTTGCCTGGGCTTGGTTTAAACTTATGACCTTCCTGCCTCAGCCTACTTTACAGGTGTGCTCTACCATGCTTGGCCATCCTGCTTTTTAAAAGTCTGCACAGTGGCTGGGCATGGTGGTGAATGCTTGTAACCCCTAGCTACTCGGGAGGCTGAGGTAGGAGGATCGTGAGTCTGAGGCCAGCCCAGGTGACTTAACAAGACTCTGTCTCAAAATTAAATTACATTGAATTCAATTAAATTCTTTTTTTTTTTTTTGTACCAAGGGTCGAACTCATGGCCTTGTGCTTACCAGGCAAGTGCTTCAGCCACTGAGCTAAGTCCCTGGCCCATGAATCAAATTCTTTAAAAAGGGATCATAGATATAATTCACTGATAGAGTGCTTAGCTACATTGGTGAGGCCCTGGGTTCTATCCTCAGCACAGAAAAAACCCTGCACGGTAACCATTCAAAGTCAGGACACACCACGCTCATTAGGCAGATGGGGAAACTAAGGCCTGAAGGAGCTAGGAGTGGCCATGTGACCCAGGCACAGGGTTCTCGATCGTGCACAACTGTTGTGTCGTGCGTGCTGGTCTGAGCGTGCATCAGCCTGAATATGAAGGAGGCCTGGATGCGGGTAGTGTGTGTGTGCGCGTGTGTGTGTGTAAAGGACGCAACAGGTCAGACCCAGGCAGGTGTGAACATGCGTCTGTGCGCGTACCTGGGCGCCAGAGGGTGCAGAATCCCGCTTCCACGGTGAGAGTGTGCGCGCGCGTCCACGGTGAGGGTGCGTGCGCGTCCCCGGTGAGGATGTGCGCGCGCGTCCATGGTGAGGGTTGCGCGCAGGCCCACGGTGAGGGTGTGCGTGCGTGTCCACGGTGAGGGCGCGCGCACGCACGCGTGTGGCGCTGCGGTAGCGCAAGTCTCGGTCGTGGCTGCAGCTGAACTTGAAGCACCCGGTGGATGAGGGAGGAACCCCATCGGCCACAGCCCTGTTATTTATAGACGGATCCCGGCTCATAAATTCCAAAAAAAAAAAATTTTTTTTATCTCCCTCACTGCCAAGCCCCTATAAATATTCATGGTTTCCTGCCTTGGAATATTTGAGTAGAGAGAGGAGGAGCAGGGCCGGCCGGGAGGAGAAGGCGAGGGTCCCCGGTGGCGGTGCGGACGGACGGCGAGGGTGGGGAGCGGGGGTCTCTCCGGATTTGCCCGCGCCCTGCCGGGCTTCCTTCCCAAGCCGCAGCTGGCGAGCCCGCGAAGGTTGGCAGCCAAGAGGAGCTCTTCCGATGCCTATTATTATTCTTCCCCTGTGTCTGTGGAAAAATACCGCCCACTCCGGGGTACGGGAGGTGACTGCGCTGTCTTCTCGGCTTCGGCGCGAGCTCCAGTGGGAAACTTGATTTCCGGGGACCCCCAGTGCAGGAGGGCCCGGGAGGCCCCTCTGATGTGCCCTGAGGCGGGGGTTCCGGAGGCAAACTGAGGAAGGAGTGTGTGGCCTCCTGTGTCATCCCAAGGATGCGGGACAGGACTGTGTGTGTGTGTGTGTGTGTGTGTGTGTGTGTAAGAGACCATGATAGCCAACAGAACTGTTTGTTTTGTTTTGGTTTTTGGTACCAGGACTCGAACTCACAACCTCACACTTGCCAAGCAGGCACTAAGCCACTGAGCTATAGCCCTGGCCCTCCTCAGACCTGTTGACAGATTTTCCAGTTCTTTTTCTCTTACACACATGGTAGGGGTGTATTTCCCCAGCATTTGCCATGGGGCTGTCTTAAGCAATGCTGTGGAAGTGGGAGCAACTGCAGGAGAAAGCGTTGATAGCCGGTGTATCCTCTGCCTCATTCCTCTGTCAGCAATTAAAGGATGGGAAGTGTGATCCATCATCGAGGGTCTCTGTGTGACCAGAACAGGCAGAGACCCCTACAGACACTCACGGAGCAGAAACCAAAGAGCTCACTGGATTGTATTTCCTTACTGAGACTTGGGGGCTGTTTTGTTATGTGGCACAGCCTAGCCGATGCAGACTATTGCAGAGCCTATGAATGCGTGAAGCTGAGATGAAGCACTATGTCTATGAAACCAAGAGCATGCACATACAAGTTTATACACATGAGAATCAGCAAGTGTATGAAAGCGAAATGAGTATGTAACCCTGAAGTAGCACGACTGTGTATACAGATGTGAAAATGTGAGTGTAAAGGGTGGGGTTTTCTCAATTCCAGGGGCACTGTTCTTTGACACCATCATGCCCCCACACTTGTGTGCTGTTGTAGATGTGGAGGAGGCACAATGCAGGGGGTCTGTGGCTGAGCATGCAGGTGGTGTGTTCATGAGTCTATAATGTGGTCTGTGTGTGTGTGTGTGTGTGTGTGTGTGTGCAAGGGTGTGTGTGTTAGCCCGAGTGGAGTGGGGGCATCACTCAAGCATATCAGAGCAGTCACAGCCAACATAGAAAGGAGGGACAGCCACCCTAGGTGATTCTCATGTTATCGACTCAGCGGAGTATGGACTTAGTGTTACAGCTCAGTCTCATACACACGTGGGCTCTGTGCCAGTCAGCATAAGCTATGCTATGCTGCGTAACAAAACAGCTCGTGGGTCTGAGCTGGCTCAAACTCAGATCTCAGGACAAGCTGTCACTGGGAAGTGAAAAACTCTCCCTCATCTATCCTGGAACATTCTAAGATATCTGCAATGGCCATTAATCCCAGAGGTACTCAACAGAAGTGAGTCAATAAGAAGAGATGGCAAACCTGCCCCCCCCAACACTGCTTCCCCAAAATAAACCCATTTTTTTGCTTGTATCCACCTGCGTTCTGCCCTGATTTAGCTCAGGATAGGGGTCTAGCCCAGGTCTAGCTCAGGGCTCAGGTTCAACCCTGGTCTATCCCAGAAACTGGCTTTGGCCTTTTTTTGCCTCAAGTCTGCAGCAGTGGCCCTAATAGGCCTGGGCTTGGATTAGCCCTTGGTTTCCTCTGTCTCCCAGGACTACGCTTGTCTTTGGTCAATCGCTAGAACCAAGCTCAGCCCTTGAGTACCAGGGCTCTGGCTTGCTGCTAGCTTGACAAAGAGCCAATCCTAGAGTGTCTTAAAACCTCAAGGATGTGTCCCTGTTCTGTGGCAGGATCCGAATTTATCCATCTTGAGACGTGAGCTGAGCTTGGTTTATCTCGGCACCTGGGGCCACCTTGCCCGAATTCACCCTTTGCAATGTGTCCTACTCCTGAGTGTCCAGTCTCCCATGGAGAATTTCCCTCCCGCTGCGCAGGGGCTTCTGGATAAATATCCCCTGCGCATGACTGGTGCATCCCAGGATTCGTGAGGGTAAGGGGATTTTACTTGACCAATGTCATTATCAGAAAGTCATTAAAGTGGATTTTACGGGTCTTTTTCAAGGATTATTACAAAGCTTTCTTGATGAGCTTTTAAAAACGGTTATTCATCTTCAAGAGTTGGGGACTTTCTGGGAACCCATCCTGAGTCTTAGCGCATGGACATCAGAGCTGGAGATGCCCCATCCGAGCTGTGCTCAGCCTCAGACACCCGAACTCACACCAGGGCTCCAGACCGCAGCACTGCAGAGCTCTCTTCATGGTTGTGTGCCAGGGGGAGTCTGTTTGCCACCACGGGCACCATACACTGGACAAGGACGCTGCGAACCCCCAACCTTCTCCTCCAACCTTCGCTGGCCTCCCCACTAAACCTCCAGAGGAAACAAGAGCCACAAAATTGTGACAAGGGCTCCTCCTTCTCCCAGTCACGATTTACCAACCTTTAGCACATCCTGGCCAAGCCCCTTAATACCAAAGGAGCTGTCCCTCCTCCTATGGTCATGAGACACTTCTTGCTTGAATTCCTCTGCCTGCTTGGGACTCACACCCAAGCCATCTCATCTTTATCTTGCGTATTTAACTGCTCCTTCTTCTTTATCTCTTTATCTCTGTCTCTCTGTCTCCAGTCTCTCAATTTCTGTCTCTGTCTCTCTCTCTCTCTCAAGCAGAAATTTCTCATTGAGCTGGGCATGGTGGCTCATGCCTTTAATCCCAGCACTCAGGAGGCTGAGGCAGGAGAATCATTGTGAAGTTCGAGTCCAGCCTGGGCTGCAAAGTGAGTTCAAGGCCAGCCTGAACTGCATAGTGAGACCCTGTCTCAAAACATAGGGCCGGGGATTTAGCTCAGTGGCGTAAGCGCCTGCCTGGCAGATGCAAGGTTGTGAGCTTGATCCCAGGTACCAAAAAAAAAAAAAAAAGAAAAAAGAAAAAAGAAAGAAAAGAAATTTCTCATTGATTTTTAGAGACCCTCAAGTCCCTCCTATGAAAATAAGCAATCAAAACACGCTGTGCTTGACTACTCCTTTCACCCGCCTCCTGCCTCTCTCCCCTCTTTCTAGCTACCTCTGCTAACAGCCTCCATTTCTTTACTTCCTCCAATTGGCGACTCCTCCATTTCCACCTAGAGTGTTTTTTTGGGGGGTGGGTTGGATAGTAGTGGGGATTGAACCCGGGGACTTTGCACAGAGCTATCATATCCCCAGCCCTTTTTAAAAATTTATTTGGGGACAGGGTCTTGCTAAACAATGAAGTTGCCCAGGCTGGGCTTGAACTGATCCTCCTGCCTCAGCCTCCCAGAGCACTGAGATTACAGGCCTATACCACCATGCCCATTAGGCCACCAACACAGCTTTTACAAACTCCACCGATGGCAGACAGATGCTTTCTGGTCACCATCTTTCTAGACCTCTCAGAAGGATCCGACTCGGTCGGCTTCTCTTTCTTGGTTCCTTTGTTTTCCTGGGTCACCATGACATGTGCTGCTGTGGCTGGGGTGTGTCTTCTGGATTCATGTGTTAGAAATTGAATTCCCCAAGTTAACAGTATGGGAAAGAGGTAGCTTCAAGAAGTGAGTGGGCCCAGCACTCTGGGAGGCTGAGGCAAGAGGATCGCAAGTGTGAGTCCAGACTGGGCAATTTATCAAGACTCTGTCTCAAAATAAATGAAAAGGGCTGGGAATGTAGCTCAGTGCAAAGGCCCTGGAGACAGTCCTCAGAACTGGAATAAAAAGAGGTGATTGGGTCATGAAGGCTCTGCCCTAATGAACCCTTCAGTCCATCCATGGATTAATGGATTCACAGGTCACTGAGGGACAATCTTTGTCATAAAAGTGAGCTCTTTCACTGGTTAGTTTGCTCTGTGTCACCATGCAGTGCCCTGGCTGTGCTATAACACAGCGAGAAGAACGCTCCTCGCCATTTGTGCTTGGATTTCCCAGTCACCAGAACCAAGAGCCACATAAACCTCCATGTGTTATAAGTCACTCAGTCTGTGGCATTCAGTTACAGCAACAGAAAACAGACTAAGACACATGCTTGCATGGTTCCCTCATACTTCAATGCATCTCCTTGGCAGAATCGCCTTCCTCCACCCACCCACTAAACATCCCCCTTGACTATGGTTTCTTGACCTCAGCACTGTTGATACTTGGGGCCAGATAACTGGATTCCGTGCACCATAGGGAGCTGGGCAGCAACCCTGGATGTCTGTCACCTCTCACCCTTCCAGATGTGACAACAAAATATCTCCAGATACAGTCGATGGTCCTCTGAGTACAAAACTGCTCCTTGGTTGGGAACCACTACCCTAGCTCAGTCATGAACTCTTTGCTCATCTCGCTCTTTCTCTAAATGTTCTGTGACAGTTAACTTTGACTGTCGACTTGATTGGCTTGAGACACCTAGGAGATCAGTAAAGCACACGTCTGGGTGTTTCTGGGTGGGTGGTGGGGCTGAGACCTTGGAGACTCTATGTGGTCCCTTTAACCCTTCATCCCTGGCTCTTTTTCTGCACTCTGTTTCCTGGTCACCGTGAGGTAAAGAGTTTTCCTCCACCAGGCCCTTCCACCATGATGTATCTGCTTTGGAGCCAGTCAACCATGGACTGATCCCTCTGAAATCATGAGCCAAATTAAACCGCTCCTTCCTCCTTTAGGTTGTGAGTGCCAAGTATTTTGTCCCAGTGATGGAAAAGCTGATCAATAGAGGTTCTTTCTCCTACCAAAGCCTCCACTCCACATACAAATATCTCAGAACTTCAAATCCATTCATTCATTCAACACCTTGACCACCTGCTAGGTGCCTCCGGAGCATTTTATTCCCAACATGTTTACCATAAAGTATAAGTTCTTTGTTCTTAGACCCAGTTCTCATCCACACTCCTGACATCTCCAACTCCATCCCCCCAGGTCAGTATCCTCAAGCAATATCCTCATCCCCATTTTCTCTCTATGACAATTTGATTGGCTTTAACCGCTGGATTTTCTTAGATTTTCAGACAAGTTC
>RJWM01033247.1:0-20750 GCA_004363535.1 Dasyprocta punctata
TTTTTTGTATCAAAGTTCTCAATAGTATTGACATCCTTGAAGAGTCCATCTGTCTCATTAACGTAGGATACAGCTACTGTTGGTCTCTCACTTAAGATCTTTGCATATGTAAAAACCGTTAGTTTAATTTCCTTTCTTGTATCATTCAGCTCTTTCTCCAGGGCCTCATCCTTATAAAATAGTCCAGCATAGTCAGAGAATAGTGAATCTGATTTTCCAAAAGAGGATAGCAGTGGACTATCTGGCATTTGAGGCTCCATTCTCTTGGCCTCTTGCAATTTCTAGAAAAGGGTTTTACAAGGTGATTTGCCATGATATTTCTCCAACCCCACCCAGGATCACTCTGCTCAGCAGACTACTGACCTTCTTCGTCCTGTGTCATCACTTTTATGTTTCACTTTTATAAGGAGTCAAATGAGTGCAACAAAAATAAAATAAATTTAAAATGTAAGCCAGCAGACACATTAACTGTTAATCAGATAACCATGAGGCAGTCTTAATTCGTATGTACTATTCTGGGTATTGAAATTTGTCGTCGTTTAGTTTATCCATCAGATTAGCTAGGAGAGCTCCTGATACTAAAGACTTTCTACTAAGCACTGCTATTTTATATTGGAGAACTTTTTTTTTTTTTGCTTTTTTTGGGGGTGGGGTACCAGGAATGGAACTTAGGAGCTCGAGCATGCCAGGCAGGTACTGTGCCACTGAGCTATATCCCTAGCCCTTGAGAACTTTCTTTGAATGGCTGTGACTTCTGTCTTGTGTAAAATTACTTTTGAGTAAATTGCCAATTCCATCTGGGACTTAAACTTTTTTTTTTTTTTAACTCTGATTTACATCTGGAGAAATGCATTTGATTTTTTTATATGAGTGAAGCATATACTTAGTGTTTATTTGCTATTTATTGATTTAAAAATATTAGTAGCTTGTATTGCTACAAAATAAATACAGTATTAAAACATTTTGAATCTGGTTCCCTTTAAGACCATGAAATTTAAGTTAAGCACTGATAATTAACCACTTTAGACTTTTGTCTTCGTAATATACCTTTGTGTATCCTAGAAAAATAGGTATTAGGGCATTAATTAGGTGGTACTCTATACTAAGTTTTGCTTATGATGTCTTTTTCTTTTTCTTTATTTTTTTGGTACTGGGAATTAAACTCAGGACCTCATACTTGCCAGGCAGGCACTGTGCCCCTGAGCTATATGCCCAGCCCAAGATGTCATTTTTGGAAAGATGATTTTTAGATACTGTTTTTTTTGAGACATAGTCTCACTATGTAGTTCAGGCTACCCTTGATCTTATGTAGCCTAGAGTAGCCTAGAATTTGAAGGAAGCCTCCTAAGTGCAGGGATCACAAGCATGTGCCACCATGCCCTGCTTCAGATACCTTTTTTTTTTTTTTGGTCTTTTTTTTTGAGACAGGGTCTCTCTGTGCAGTTTGGGGTTGGCCTTGAACTCACTTTGTAGTCCCGACTGGTCTTGAACTCAAGGATCCTCCTGCCTCAGCCTCCCAAGTGCTACAGGCGTGTGCTACCACTCCCGGCTTCAGATACCATTTTTTACAGATTGGTTTGGTAACTTTGTGTGTGTGTGTGGGTGGGGGGATGTAAGTGTGTGAAATTAATCCTGTTATAAACAGCAACCAAAAATGAAAGTATTTCCAAATTATCTAAATTTTAATGTTTGTAAAAACTTATTTTTAAACCATAAACTTTCCCAAGGTTTCTAAGTGAATTCTTTTATCTTCAAAACCAAATGGACGGTAGAAACTAAGTTGAACATAGGACAATTTTTGCATTGCTAGCCACACTAAAAGACGCATTCAGTTCAGTTGTGTAATATGTGAATAACAAATGTATGGGAGAGAAGCCACAAAACAGGATAAGTACTTTAGTTTTATTGTTTTAGTATTTTATTCTCTAGGGCTCAACTTAGAATTCTGTATTCTAATGTGAAACAGAGTAGGAGGAAGAACATGTTTATAATAATCCTGGGGGTGATGTCAGGAAACAGCTTTTTAAAAAAGAATACTGCATATTCAACTCTATGTAAAAATAGTGTGGGGGGAAAGGTGGGAAAAGTTAGAACTAATGTAAACTTACGAGTTATTGTGGGAATTGAGTCTGATCTGTAACACTAAGTGAAAAATTGGATCTAAAAATCATTCAAACAATAATGTTACATACAATGTAACATGGGCTGAAAAATTTAAAAGAGGGAGCCGGGGATATGGCTCAGTGGTTCAGTGCCTGGTTGGTAAGCTCAAGGTCCTGAGTTTGATTCCTGGTACAAAACAAAACAGATCTAAATAAAAAGAAGAGATCAAATTAAAAATCAAAGAAACAGTGGTCTCACCTGAGAAAGGTGTGGTGCATTTTAAATGTCTTTAATTTTCTGTCCCTGTCTTTCCACAGATACATAAGAATGTGACCCTACAAGTTCCAGTGGGATTGACTGTGCATACCTCTTTAGTATGTTCTGTGACTCTACTCATTACAATCCTGTGTTCTACTTTGATTCTTGTAGCTGTTTGCAAATATGGGAGTGTTTCCCTATAATTTTCATGCAGCAAACTTTTTAATAAAACAGATTTATTCGTTTTAAATAGAAGTGTTCTTCCAGAATTAACTTTTGTGTTTTGTCTTCATTTATAACTAAAATTATGTTTATCAGAAGAAATTTTGGATCATGCTCAACTAATTCAAAAATTTAGTGTTGCATGCTGGGTTTGGTGGTGCATGCTTATAATCCTAGCACTTGGGGAGGCTGAGGTAGGAGAATTGCTGTGAGTTCAAGACCAGCCTAAACTCTTAAGACTTTATCTAACAACAACAACAACAACAAAAAATTAGTGTTCTATTATTTACCCCTTTGTTAATTTTCAAGCATTAGGTGCCAATAGAGGGTGCGTAGTTCTGTTAAATTCACATTTACTTTGCAAGGATGACTCTTTATTTGGAATAGAAAAATGAATTCATTATACATTAGTGACAAATTATTCACATTTTTTGAATAGAAATCTTTCAGTTGAAGGTAAAACTTGAGAAAAGTTTAAGAATAAAATTATTTGAAGATCAGGCTTGTTTAAATCTTATTTTCATGAAATTGTTAAAGCCATTTATTTGAAGTTTATTAAAACTGATTATTAAAGCCATTTATTTGGAGTTTATTAAAACTGATTATTAAAGCACTTCGATTTTTTTCTTTTTCTTTTTTTTTTTTTGCTTTCCTCATATAATTCTGTATAACAGAAGTTTTAAATTTGTCAGACTTGGGAATAGACTTTTTTTTAATTTTTCGGTACTGGGGATCAAACTCACAACCTCGAGCCTCCCAGGCAGGTGCTTATGCCACTGAGCTAAATCCCCAGCCCTGTTTTTTGAGACAGGGTCTCCCTCTGCAATTCAGGCTGGCCTAGAGCTCACTTTGTAGCCCAAGCTGGTCTTGAACTTGCAACAGTCCTCCTGCCTTAGCCTACCAAGTGCTGGGATTACAGGCGTGCACCACCAAGCCCGGCTTGGGTATAGACTTTGAAAGGGCAGATTCATAACGGGAAGCACTATAATTGCTTGGAATATGTGGACCCTATTGGAATCCCAAGTCATTAGGAGGAGAACATCTTTTTATTTGCTTCATTTTCTAAAGTCCTTTTGAATTCTTTCTCTAGTTTGGAAGAATACTTTCCTCTTCTACCTCTGAGTAAGAGGTCTCAGTCTTCAGACCTGATCAGATTTAACATGGGATGATGTTCTCAGGTTTCTGTAAGAGAAGGAATGAGATTAGGTGTGCCTTGAGGATGTCTTTTTATATTCATCTTCAGAGTTGGAACTCTCTCGTTCCCTGTTACCGGTATATGGCCAAGAATACCATGTCCTCTCTCAGGAAGGGGAACTCCTATGGTAGCATCGATCAGTTATAATAATATCGTTCTGAACAGGAATAGGGTAAACTAGCTCTAGATCCTCTGAAAGATGTGGACTGAGCTGGGCACAGTGACACATGCCCATAATCCCAGCACTCAGGAGCACAAGGTAGGAGCATGGTTGTGGGTTTGAGGACAGCCTGCACTATGTAGTGAGACTCTGTCTTCAAAACAAACAAAAAATCTGCTTCACCATCACTCTTTCTGATTTATATTGGGAAGATACATGCCAAGAATCTCTTTCAAGTTTTGAGTAGCTAAAATATTTATCATCTTTCTTTTTTAGATCTTGAAGATTTCCCTAAATCTTCATTTTTGAAAGGTGGTGAACTCTTTTTTTATATATCTCTTTTCAGTGCTTGCTGAAAATTTTAAATCATGTGATCTTTGACTGGAAGAAATCCACACAGCATCTTCGTCAGATTCTGAGCTGAGAAATGTGCCTTCAGACTGTGAATATTTTTTCTTAGAACCTGGTTTTTTAGAGCTCAGACTAAGCTTAGAACTGTCTGAAACTTCTTTCACAATATGGAAATTTTGTGAGGGAGTATCTACTTGATCATTCAGATTTTGAGTTGTGTGCTCTGAACTGTTGGATATAATGTCTTGTTTAGTGTCCACTTCTAAAGACTGGTGTACAAGTGTAACTGGCAGTTCTTTCAGATTTCTGGCTGCAACATCTACTAGTAAGGATACTGATGCTATGGTTAGAACTGTTACTGGTGTGTGTGGTGAGGCCACTGGCTCTGTTACTGGTGCAGGTGATGAAGGTACTCTGGCTTGGGGAGGTGGAGGTGTAGGTGGAGATGAAGGCAGTGAGTCTGTAGATGATCCTGCTATGACTGCTGGTAATTGAACTCTGGGAGGAGATGGAGATGCTACTGCTGAAATAATCATGAAACATGTTTTTTAAAATGAACACTGCCCAATTTCACTCTTGATTTTGGTGGGGAAGATCCTTCTGTAGTAGCTAAGGTATCTCTAGTTTAATTTCAGGAGTCGAGTGTACTTGAGATAAAGCAGGAGAGTTTAGAGTATCATTTTGTTTTTCATTGCCAAGTACAGTGAGAAACCTACTCTGTAAAGTTGTTTTTTGTAAGGCTGAAACTGAATGACATCTTCTGTCATCCTTGTTCCTCCAAATTCATTTTTGTCTTGGTGCCTTTGGGCAAAAATTGACTAGAAGCAACACCTTTGAACATTGTCCTTTGATGAAACGTGCTTTCTGCACACTTTCAATCTTTGCCTCATTTTCTTCTCTCTTACTTTTCCCAGATGACCTCAATGAGGGGAAGTTGTCGCATTTTATGCCAAGTGCTTTTCATTTTCATTTAATCTTTACACCCAAAAGCCCAAGTTGCTACTATTAGGATAACTATTTCAGAGATGAGAAAGTGTCAGAGAGATGGAGTCATTTGTCTAAGGTTAAACTAGTGTTCAGATCTTGGTAACAGGCTCTGAAATCCAAGTACTTTAACCAAGTACTATGCTTTCTTTATCTCTCCAGCACTGTGAGCACTAGCTTATGTATACTTCCTCATTGGGCTTGCTGTCATGCCACTTCTCATTTTGTTCTCTCGGCTTCACAATCTTCATTTGGGTTTGAGTGTTCAGGATCCTAGAAATCCTGCATCTTCAGAGGCGGCTGTTGTAGCAGTTGCTTCATCAGGATTCTACTTTTGCTTTTTATAATATTTCTTCCCAATGTATGAATCAGTAAAGGGTTTGATGAAATAATACTAAGAGTTAGCAGAGGTTTAGTACTGAATTTGTCAGGAAGACAACTCAGATTGTAATTTTAAAGTGTGTATTTTATTAAGTTGAACATTTACCAAAAAATAAAATCTTTAGGTGACTTGTTATTAAACAAATATTTGGTTTACTATTATACTTGGGTATAAAATAGAGTGCTGTAGACCTAATTAAAGTGTGGTGGCACGTCTTCAATTCTAGCACTGTGGGAGGCTGAGACGAGAATTACTGGGACTTAGCAAGACCATTTCAATTAGTCAGTCAATCAAACTTTAGGGAGAGGCATGTTCCAAAACAGAAGCCTGGATATGTTGCCATTTTTTGTTTTATTTAGGGTAATGGGATGTGATACATATTTATACATGGTGTCACTGCTTATTTTCCTAAAGCACTTTGGTGTTTTTATAGAAATAACAATTTGAGATGTACAGCTTGACTAGTTAGAACAGGGCTTTTGGGACGGGGGTGTTGCTTGTGATTTAAATACTGGAAAAGGCAACCCAGAGCCACAAAGCTCACATATATTGGAGATCTTTAAAATAACTATAGTTTTAACCCATTTTAGTTTTTTCATACAGGTTTTGTGTTTTCTTACAAGAAAGAACTCCAGGACCAGGGGTTTAGCTCAGCATCACAAGCGCCTGTCTGGCAAGTGCAAGGTTGTGAGTTTGATCCTTGGTACCAAAAAACAAAAACCAAAAACCAAAAACCAAAAAAACCCTCCATTTTTCACAAGCGTTTCTTACAGTACAGGAATCAGAATGTGGTGTCAAGTGAAATTATGTATATGTCAGTTAAAATTCAGTACTATTGATGACAGTATTTTGGAACATGGTTAGATAAGATAATAGAATGATACTGTTTAATTAAAAAAAATAGTACCAGGAATAAAATTCACGACCTTGTGCTTGCCAGGCACTGTGCTGCTGAGTTATAGCCCCAGCCCCTGTTTAATTTCTTAAGAATGTGTGTGAAGCTGGTGTGGTGGCCCACACCTGTAATCCCATCACTGAGGGAGCCTGAGGCAGGAAGATTGCAAGTTTCAGACCTGCCCAGGCAATTTAGCAAGATCCTGTCTCAAATAAAAAAGGGGTGGAGTGCAGTTCAGTCATAGAGCACCCTGTGGGTTCCATCCCCACTAACAAGGAAAAAAATGTATGTAGTTATGTGTTTGTATAGTTTTTGTAGTTTTGTTTTAAGACAAAATCTTACTATGTAGTACAGGCTGGCCTTGAACTCACTGTGTAGCCCAGGCTGCCTTCCAACTCATGGTGATCCTCCTGCCTCAGCCTTCTGAATGCTGGGATTACAGGCCTGCAACACCATGCCTGGTTTATGTGGTACTGTGTGTGTGTGTGTGTGTGTGTGTGTGTGTGTGTGTGTGTGTGTGTCTTTTTGAGACAGGGTTTTGCTGTGCAGTTCAGGCTGCCCTTGAGCTCACTTTGTAGTCTAGGCTGGTCTCTAACTCATAACAATCCTCCTGCCTCAGCCTTCCAAGTCCTGGGATTATAGATGTGCCCTACCATGCTTGCTGTGGTACTGTGTTTTTTATGTTCATCAGAACCAAGTTTTATCAACATTTCAACACATTTTCAAGTTACTATTTAACATTGTGATTTAGAATGTGGTTTAGTCATTTACTCATTTACACAGGGATTCAAAATTGTAACAAAAATGGGAATGAAGAAACTTTTTTGGGGATACAAGGTCTCATTAGTTCAGGCTGGCCTTGAATTCACTATGTGGCCCAGGATAGTCTCAAACTTGGGACAATCTTTCTGCCTAAGCCTCTTGAATGCTGGGATTACAGATAAATCCTTATGGGCATCATTATTCCCTCCATACTGGTTGTAGTTGTCTTTTTATGGGAGAGGGTTGAGTCACTGTGTGGATAGCTCAGGCTGGCCTTGAACACACTACTACCCCTGAGTGCAGGCATGTGCCACTGTAACTGCTTTCTTTGACCCACTGGTGGTGGCTTGTTTCCTCAGGTGTATTGTAAGTACAGTGGGTGCTTATGTTTAGCTTTGGAAACATCTCATCTGTGGGATCCTTTGAGACCCAGACTGCAATGAGAATTCCTTTCTCCCAGGTTCTGGAGAACTAAGGGTCACTTTCCTGATTGGACAGGACTCTAAACTGAAACTTTCAAACCCATGTGTGGGAAAGTTTATGCTGTTAGTTCTAAAGAGAACTCTTCCCCTCTCGGCCAGGGCCAAGCTAAAATAAGTGTTCTGCAGGTTTGTGGTGGGCACCAGTGATGGCGAGGTGTCAGTGTACAGCCTGTGCAGCACACATGCCATAGGCTCACCACCACCGGTACAGGCTTTTGAGTTTTCAGTCCTACACAAGATCACAAACCCAAGTTCCCCTTTTCTGTGTGTGCTAATGGGACACTTTCCAGGTAAACAGTGTGCGGTGCTGTTTGATTGCTTTCTCTCCTCTGCCCTACATGTCAACTGATTTTTTTGTTCTACATTCAGAGATAAGCAGTCTGCCTACCTTTTTCCATTTCCACCACCACATCCCTAGTGGCCCTCAGGATTACTGCCTCTCTTGTACATTTCCCTTCTTGCATCCTTACTTTCTGTTTTTTTGCATAGCAGCCTGATAATCTTAAAATGTAAACTAGATGACATCACCTTTCTGCTTAAAACTCTTTAATGACTTTTCCGAATAAGGTGCAGAGTTTTTGCCTGAATTTTGTCTACTGCAGTGTTTTCTTATACTAAATCCTTCATACACTGGGCTCCAGCTACACCTTCTTACCTGACAATGGCAACCCTTCTTCCCTCCTCTTGCTCGTAATGTTTTCCCCTGCATGCTGCTTCTCATGCCTTTTACATTCTCTTTTGGGCTCAAATGCTCCTTAAAGAGGCTATCTCTAGTCACTGTGTTCAAAGTAACTCCCCTCTTTTTTCCCCTCACACCACATAGCAGTTTTTTGTTGTTTGTGACAGAGTCTCACAATGTAGTCCAGACTGGCCTTGAACTCACTATGTAGCCTAGGCTGGCCTCGAACTTGCAGCAATTCTCCTGCTTCAGCATTCCGAGTGCTGGGATTACAGGTGTGCATTACCACGCTCGGCTTATAGCAGTATTTTAATTATTATTTATATTTACAAGCTCCATGAAGGCAAAGTGAGTCTTGTCCTCGCTTTTTGACTGATGGTGAGCAGTGTCCTGCACATACAGCACTTTCCAATAGTTGTAAAGTAAGTGCATACCTTGGTGGATTCCTCTATGAATCAAATACAAAGGGATTACTTAGCAGCAAAATACAGTAAGTCTGTAAGTTAAGGAGCAAAATGGAGAAGACATGAATTTCCAGACAGAAACGTCCTAGAGACTTGTGTATCCTGTCAGCATCCCCAGTGGGAAGGACCTGAGTGGAGACGACGCCCAACGCTGAACTCAATGATGGATCGGCAGTCCCCGTTAGGAAGTCCAGCCTCCTACCCGCGCACTCAAGAAAGCAGCCAAAGAAAAAGCGGAGTCCGCACACTACAACTCCCAGCAGCGCGCGCGAGCTCGCCCCCCGCCCCCGCCCCGCCCCTGGGGAGCCCGGCCCCGCCCGCCCCGCTCCCCGCCGCCGCCCGCCCGCCTCCCTCAGGGTTGTGGCCACGCGCCGCGGCGGCGGTTGTTCCGCTTCCCCTCCGTCCCGGGCGGTCGCCATTGCCGAAGGCTCCTGCCCTCCCCTCGCGCGCGCCGCGGGCTCGCCTGCCGCCCCCCTAGCGGAAGAGCGGTGCGCGCCGCGGCTCCTCGCCCGCCCGGCCCTGCCCTGCCCGCCGCACCCCGCGAGCTCGCACGGAGGCGCCTCGCCGGGCGGGAGCGCGCCCGCTGGTAAGTGCAGGCGGGCCGGCGCCCTCCGCCGCCTCCTTCCTCCTTCCTAGTCTGCGGCCTGGCGGGGAGCGGCCCGGGACGCGGCGCCCCGCCACCTGCGCCGGGCGGCGGCTCATTGTCTGCTCCCGGCCGGGCGGAGCGGCCCCAGCCCTGGCCCGGGCCCCTCCGCGGCCGCCCTGCGGTCCTCTCGGGGCGCAGCGGTCCGGAGCGCCGCCCCGGCTCCTCCGTCTCCAGCCCCGCTCCGCTCCGCTCCCTATCCCGTCCCGTCCTGTCCCGCCCCGTCCTGCGCGGCGCCGGGGCTCGGGCGCGGGAGGGAGCGGTGCCGTCCTCCTCTCGCGCTCTTCTGTCGCCAGCCGGAGGTGACTTTCGCGGTTTAGGTGACTTAGGTGAAGTCCAGACAGATTTCTCACCATGTTTGGCTTTCTTCGAATCGCACGCGCGCGCGCACACACGAAACGTCGGCGCAGATTCCCCGGTGGACCCAACCTTTGGGCTAATTCTTTATAGATAAAGTCATCCCAGAGCCGAAGTGTGTCAGGTCACTGCCATTGTCAGTTTCTGAGGCTGTCCGCGTCCTCCTAGCTGCTTTTTAATGGGAATACTCGCTGCGAGCGTGATTTGTTTTCCGCCTTTGATAAGTAACCAACTCCCACTGCTATCTCGGTTCTCCTTTACAAGTGAGCTGTAGTTCTCTGTTTTCTTTTTACACCTCCGCGAAAAAGACAATCAAAATGGTTAGGCCTAAAATTAGACTGCGACGAGCTGTATTTTGGATCAAGGTTGTGCGCGTCACGTTTTTCTCCTGCTATGTCGGACTCTTCCGCTCTTATAAGCAGGCAGGATATTGAAATGTACAAGAATTTGCTCTGGGGGTTTTGCTTTTGTAGGGTTGTCCAAAAGAGTAACGTCAAATGAAGTTAGATTGGGATGAAGACGGTGAGTAGTAATTTTTAAAGCAGGTTTAAACTTGTCAAGCTCTGTGGCATTTGTAAAACATTCACACTCACCTCTACTTTTCTATCTGCTTTTCTCTCTCTGAATATATTATAGATGTACCAGTGAAAGCCTATTTCATATTCTGTTAGGGGTATTGATTTGAGGTAGCTTTTAATCTTTCATGTTCAGCTTTTAAGTTTTTTAGCTATTAATTATCAAGAACATTGATTTACATTTGCATTATGGAGACTGAAGCTCATGTTGTTGACCTGTAATATGTTTGGTCTTAAACTAACTTTCAGATTTTGGTGAAGGAGGTTGACCTAAATTTGGTGTATTTTTGTTTCACTAAATAGTCCCTTGCTACCTTTTCCTCTAGGAAAAAATGGCTTAGTAGTACTCAGTAGTACTCAACTGTCTTCATTTGCAGTTAATAATTGTCCCTAACTTAAAATGGGATGTTTTGGTGAGCTGAGGAATCAAGGTGTGGGAATGTTGTATGAAACTTGGTCTGTTGCTGTCAGCGTCTCTGCTACTTTTTTTTTTTTTTTTTTTTTAATTGGTTCTTACTGTGTTTTCCAGGCTGGCCTCAAACTGTTCTAGGCTCAAGTGGTCCTCCTGTCTCAGCCTCCGGTGGGCTGGGGTTACATCTGTACACTACTAAACCTGGCAAGCAGATATTTTTAAAGGAAGAGTTTCTGGGTATTTCACTTTCCTTAGGGCCTTCATTCCAGGTTTTCCATCATTCAGACACTTACCTTCTGAAATTTGTGACATTTAGTACAAATGCTCCAAATCCAAGTTCATAAAGTAACGGTAAGTTTGCAGTGGGTCTGTCTGCTAAAATGAATAGGGGTTCCTGTGGCGCTGTGATCTTTATGATAGGCTGGTTTCCAAGTAGACGTGGTTAACAGTAGTTTGTATTTCTTTTCAATTATATGTTTTAAAAGAGGGAACCTAGAACTTGTTCTGGTAGCTAAGGATAAACTGTCAATTACATTTTTTTTTTAAACTAGAGAATTTGTGTAAGTAGCCAAAGATAAAATAACTAGATGCAGTTAAACTCTTCCTATCTTTAATCTACCAGTACTGGTTATTACAATAATGTTCACACATGTTTCTTTGGGCTCCCTGAATTTTCTATTTTTTATTAAAACTGGGCCATGTCAAGACTTTAAGTCTTCTGGATTTTGATCAATTTGTTCTCAAAAGCCCTTCTAGTTAAGAGAGTTAACTAATTTCAGGCTAATCAGAGAGGATAAATTACTTGGAAATTGTGCTTCTGGGTTCCTCTGTTTCCTTTTGTTTTTTTCAAAGACGCAGAAGGGCTGGGAGTTTGGCTCAGTGGCTTAAGCACCTGCCTGGTAGGCATGAGGCTGTGAGTTTGATCCCTGGTGCCACCAAAAAAAAAAAACAAAAACAAAACACAGAAACCTCAAAGAAGCAGAAAGAGCAGGAAAATAATATAATCCTCAAATCCTGATTGTTTTGTGATCAGAGCTAAGTTTCACTTACTCATTTCTTAGGTCACTGGTTAGGTGTAGTCAGTCTGAACTTTGATTCAGGTATGACCTATTACCTGTGTGATGTATTAGTTCTTCTTTATTTCAAACAAATATTCATTATTCTAGTTCTGTCTTTCACAAGTGTATTAGTTCATATTCCATGTATCCATTGCTCAGAAGCTGAAGACCTAGATTTGAATCCTGGCCTTTTCACTTGACCATGGGCAAAACACACATTCTTTTCAAGACTCAGTTTTTCTCATCTGTAAGATGGGAATAATAATAACAGTACCAATTTAATAGGGCTATTTAGACCAGCTGAGGTAATGCAGATAAATGGCTTATCTGCTTAACAGACTTTAGCTGATGGTCTGATCTTAGGTGCTATAGAATGTGCTACAACAAATATCTCTTACATTGAGATTTAAAATTGCTTTCTTTTTAAAAGGAAGTTGGAATCACTGAACTAAATTTCTGAGGCTGGGGCTGGGAATTTAGCTCAGTGGCTCAAGCACTTGCCTGGTAAGTGCGAAGTTGTGAGTTCAATCTCTGGTACAAAAAAAAAAATTTTTTTTTCTGAGGTATAACTAGAATTAAAACTTATTTTTCAGAATAAAATACACAATCATTCTGCTTTTGAAATGAGATTTTTAAAAATACAGTAATTTAAGTGCACTTACTCCCAGCCCAAATGTATGCATATTTCTCATAGGAAACTTAGAAAGTAGTGAAAACTATTCTGAAATAGTACAAAAATCACATTAGTTTTAACTATCAGAGATAATCATGATAGATTTAGAATAGCATTTTTTTCATCTTATTTTTAAAGATAAATTTCTCGTTGTGAAAGATTCAGGCAAGTTGATTATTTAGAGTAAAATGTGAAAATTACTCTTTCCTCAGTTTGTAGTCCCCTTCTTTGAGGTATTTACCGCTTGTTAACAGTTTTATTTAAAAAATTAGAGCTGGGCATGGTGGTGCACATCTGCAATGCCAGCTGAGGCTGGAAGGATTCCTGTGAATTTGAAGCTGGCCTGAGATACATAGTAAGACTCTGTCTCAAAAAAAAAAAAAAAAAAAAGTTAGAAATAAGCATCAGTGTTGTGTGAGTCAGGGTTGCACTGTAATTCAGGCTGGCCTTGAATTTGAGCTCACTATGTAGCCATGCCAGTGTTGAACTTGCTGTGATCCTCCTGCCTCAGCCTCCCAAATGCTGGGATTACAGGCATGTGCCAACCTCCCTGGCTACATTTAGAGCTGTTTTAATTCGCCTCTAAGTACGGTTTTGGCTGAACTCTGCATTTACATCAATGAACTATTCAGTGTTTTCTAAATAGTTGGTAGTTTTAGTTTTCATTCTCTGACTCAAGGGTACTAGGAACAGTTTAATTCACGCCTACATTTTTTATTTGTGTTCATGACTATCTTAAATTTGTTGAAGGTTTCTTTGTGAATGAAAGTATTATCTATTTTGATAAATGTTCTGTGAAAACATCTTTGTTTGTAATGTACATCTTTGTTTATATACCTGGCTAGGTATTGTTACATTTTTATTCCTTCTATCCAAATACTGCCTTGCCTTTCATATTGTCAGGAAGCTTTCATATGTCTTTTTTTTTTTTTTTTTTTTTTGCGGCACTGGGGATCGAACTTACAACCTCGTGCCTGCCAGGCAGGTGCTTAAGCCACTGAGCCAACCTCCCGGCCCCGATTTTTTTTGAGGCAAGGTCACACTATGTAGCTCAGGCCGGCCTTACGCTCACGTTGTAGCCCAAGCTAGCCTTGAACTCACAACGCTCCTTCTACCTCAGCCTCCCGAGTACTTGGATTAAAGGCATGCGCCACCATGCTCAGCTAGTGATGCTATATTTTAAAGAGGCTCAAGCCAGGTGTGGTGGCACACGCCTGTAATCCTAGCACTCTGGAGACCAAGGCAGGAGGTTTGTTGCAGGTTGGAGACCAGCCTGGGCTGCAAAGTGAGCTCAAGTCCAGACTGAACTACTTAGTCAGACCCTGTCTCCAAAAGATCAGGAAGGAAATAAATAAATAAAGAGGCTTTCCCTGATCACTCATCTAAATTAACCTCTGCAGACCCTTATTCAGTATCTAACTTCTTGCTGTTTAGTTTCTTTTTTAACATACCCATCTGAAGTTACTTGTGGGAGCTGAACCCAGGCCTCATATACTAGGCAAGTGTTCTAAAATTGAGCTGTATCTTCAGCCCTTTTAATTTTGAGACACAGTCTCAGTTGCTCAGGCTGGCCTCAAAACTGCAATCCTCCTGCCTCAGCCTCCCAAATAGCTTGGATTTCAAGCATGTGGCACTACATCCAGTCAATACATACTTTTATATTCAGTGATGGTTTCTGCAAATATGCCTGGTTATTTCCTGGTATTGATTGATCAGTTGATTGATTTTTGAGACAGTGTCTTACTGTGTTGTCTAGGCTGGTCTAAAACATGAGCTCAGGTGATCCTCCTGCCTCAAACTCCTGAGTGACTAAGACTAGGGGTGCACACTACCATGTCTAGCTTTCTCCATGATTTTGATGACTAATATAAATAAAATCCTGTGGTATTTGTCTTTCGCGATATGTTTATTTTCTAAGCAAAATATTCGATGTTCATCTATGTTACAGCATATTTTAGAATAGCTTTCCATTTTATCACTGTATAATGTTTTACTGTATGTGTCTACCATGTGTTTTTTGTTTAGCCATTTATCCATTAGTGGCTGCTTAGGTTGTGCTGGCACATTGTAGCTGTTGTGAATAAGGCTGCTGTGAACATGGTGGTACACATATTTCTCTCAGACCTTGTTTCCAAGAAGTGGAATTGCTGTATTTTTTTTTTTTTTTTTTTTTTTTTGCGGCACTGGGGATCAAACTCACAACCTCGCACCTGCCAGGGCAGGTGCTTAAGCCACTGAGCCAAACTCCCGGCCCTGGTTGTTTTGAGGCAAGGTCGTACTACGTAGCTCAGGTCGGCCTTGTGCTCGCGTTGTAGCCCACGCCGGCCTCGAGCTCACAATGCTTCTCCTACCTCCGCCTCCCGAATGCTGAGATTAAAGGCATGCGCCACCACGCCTGGCATGGAATTGCTGGATTGTATGGTGATATGTATGTGTGTTTGTATGTTTGAGGAGTCATCCAACTGTCTTCCACAGTGAGTGTATTGTTTTGCATTTCTACCCACAGTGCAGAGATTCCAGTTTCTTTATATCCTTTTCACATTTTTTATTTTCCAGTGGCTTTTAATCATAGCCATCTTAATGGTTGCGAGGTGGTACCTTATAGTTTTGATTTGCATTTCCCTAATGATTAGTGACATTCAACCTTTTTTTTTTTTTTTTTGCAGCACCGGGGATTGAACTCACAACCTCGCACCTGCCTCACAGGCACGTAAGCCACTGAGCCAAACTCTCCCGGCCCTGGTTTTTTGAGGCAGGGTCGCACTGTGTAGCTCAGGCCAGCCTTGTGCTCGAGTTGTAGCCCAAGCCGGCCTCGAACTCACAATGCTCCTCCTACCTCAGCCTCCCGAGTGCTGGGATTAAAGGCGTGCGCCACCACGCCCGGCTGACATTCAACCTTTTTTCATGTGCTTACTGCCATTTATATATCATCTTAGAAGTAATTTCTGTTCAGGTCCTTGCATGTAGGTGTTTGTGTGGATGTAAATTTTCAGCAGATTTGGATAAATACCAAGGAGCATGACTCTTGGATTGTATGATAAGAGTGTATGTAGTTTTGTAAAAAACTGCTACACTGTTTTGTAAAGCAGCAGTGCCATTTCGCATTCCTCCAGCAGTCCGCTGGAGCTCAGGTTGCTGTGGTCGGCCAACCCTCTGTTCTGATCGATGTGTGACAAGCAGTATGTCAGTATTTCTTAAATCCCCTGCTCCCTAATGGTGCATTGTTTCACATGCTGCTTTGTCTTCTGTATGTCATGTTTGCTGGAGCATCTCAGCAGATCTCTTGATCACTTTTTAATTAGGTTGCTGGTTTTCCTATGATGAATTTTGAGAGTTCTTTGTATGTTTTGTGAAACAGTCCTTGAAATTGGATACTTGCAATTTTTTTTTTTTTAAGACAGGGTCTTGCTGTGTAGTCCAGGCTGTCCTCAAAGTCACAGTGGTCCTCCTGCCTCAGCTTCCTGTATGCTGGATTACAGGCATGTACCATCATGTCTGGCTTTTTCTTCCATTTTGTGGCCATCCTTGTTTATTATATTTTGATGCAGTATTATTTGGTGCGCATGTAAGTTCTGACTAATAAAGATCTTCATTGTGAATTATGCCTTCATAAAAGATTGTCCTGTGTAATATGTTTACATACTTAAGATTTTTTTTTTTGCGGCACTGGGGATTGAACTCACAACTTCGTGCCTGCCAGACAGGTGCTTAAGCACTGAGCCAAACTCCTGGCCCTAGTTTTTTGAGGCAGGGTCGCAGTATGTAGCTCAGGCCGGTCTTGTGCTAGTGTTGTAGCCCAAGCCGGCCTTGAACTCACAACGCTCCTACCTCGGCCTCCCGAGTGCTGGGATTAACACTTAAGATTCTGTCTGCTACCTCAGCCTCCCGAGTGCTGGGATTAACACTTATGATTCTGTCTGCTACCTCAGCCTCCCGAGTGCTGAGATTAACACTTAAGATTCTGTCTGTACCTTTCCTTTGTTCATTTTATCATTAAACTTTTATCTGCCTTTACCATTTTGCTTTTGTTGTGTCTTTCTTAATTGCATGTGGCTTATTTATTGTTTTTTGCCCAAAATGAATGCTGAAAACATTTATGCTTTTCATCATAATAAATATTTGCTTTCAGATGTTTATTTATTTATTTATTTTTTAATACCAGGAATTAAACTCACAGTCTTGCACTTCTTAGATGTTTATTTAATGCTTTGTGTTTTCTGTTTATTGCTGCTTTGTGTTTTTAAATTTTTTTATTAAATGTGTATAAAATTACCATCTTACCTGTTTTCAAATCACGATTCTTTGGCATTAAGTATATTTATGTTGTTGCACAGTCATCACTGCCATTCGCCTCTAGGGTGGTTTTCATAACCCCTAACTGAAGCCCTGTGCTCACCAACCACTTTGCATGCTTTTCTGCATGGCTCTGGCCTCCAATCACCTGCCTCTACTCTACTTGTCATTAGGAATTTGCCTCATCACAGGGGACCCAACAGTATTTATCCTTTTGTGTCTGGCTTATTTCAGGTAGCACACTGTTTTCAGGGGTCAGCCATGGTTTAGTATGTATCAGTGCTTCCTTTGGAGGCTGAATAATCCATCGTGTGTGTGCACCCAACATCATATTTAGCTGTTTGTATGTTGATGTTTTCAGTTTTTTACTTTGTAAATTATGTCCAATATTTGAAATACGTGCATCCTATTTTTAAAGTATACTAGTGTTTGTTTGTTTGAGACAGGGTCTCGCTGTACAGGTCAGGTGGCCTTGAACTCACTATGTAGCCCAGGCTGGCCTTGAACTTGCAGTGATCTTCCTGCCTCAGCCTATCAAGTGTTAGGATTGCAGGCATGTGCCACCATGCCTGGCTTGTCCTGATTTATCTTGTATGTAAAGGGTAGTATTTCCTCTCGCCCAGTGTTCCTTTATTTTTGTTGGGATCAGTGTTTTATTTATCACTAAATAGTAGCATATCTGCCATGTGTTTGTGAGAAATCCTTGCCTCTGCACTTAGTTGGATTACAGGTTTGTGCTGCCACACCTGGCTCCTGGGTTTTCTTGTTGCTACACTTGAATGACCTTATAGGTAGTGGAAATACTTTGAAATTGATTGATATAAATTGTCTTTATGGACTCCTGGGATAGGCTACATGAATAACTTCTGATTTGATACGGTTATTTCCTAGAAAAACATTGTCTTTTGAGGGAAAGGCTGGATTCAGGAGATTGAATGCAGGACAGTGTGCATATTAAGCTTGTGTTCAACCACTGAGCTACCCCTCCAGCCCTGTTCTAGTTTTTAAAGATTTACATTACCATGTAAGTAATCAAATCAGTCTTTTTTTTTTTTTTTTTGCGGCACCGGGGATTGAACTCATAGCCGCGCACCTGCCAGACAGGCACTTAAGCTGCTGAGCCAAACTCCCGGCCCTGGTTTTTTTTTTTTGAGGCAGGGTCGCACTATGCAGCTCAGGCCGGCCTTGCGCTCGCGTTGTAGCCCAGGCCGGCCTCGAACTCACAACGCTCCGCCTACCTCAGCCTCCCGAGTGCTGGGATTAAAGGCATGCGCCACCACGCCCGGCTCAAATCAGTCTTGATCTTCATCTTTCAGTAAAAGATTTTACCTGAGATAATCACTTTGATAGAAAAAAGGTATCTTGTCCTAATTTGGATCTCTGCTATCTAGTGATGTTGGACACTTTTTTTTGGTACCAGAAATGGGACTCAGGACCTCATGCTTGCCAGGCAGGCGCAGTGCCACTGAGCTACATCCCTGGCCCTGGACACTTTGCATGTATTTATTGTCCTTCTGACTCCCACTGCCCTGTTTTACCATTTTGAATTACTGTTTGGGCTTTGTGGCCAAACTTGAAGAAAACTAGACTTCATTTCCTTTGACTTCTCTTTAGTGTTTGTTGTTGTTCACCTCCTCTCTGTTCCCACCTTCCAGGTGGTTTCGAAGCATTTTCTGAGCCTCGCCATTTTACTTCCTTCATGTTTGGTCATGTTTTGTTGCTTTTTTTTTTTTTTTTTTTTTTTTTTTTTTTTTTTTTTTTTTTAGTGTGGTGATTGGGTGGAGGCCAAGAGGAAGAAGAAAGAAAAAAGACTCACATCTGAATTACAAAATTTCCTTACACTTGTTGTTTCCTTTGTATGAAGAGACCTTCCTCTCTTTCTTTGCCTGGCAAATTCCTTCGCATCCTTCAAAAGCCAGGTCTAATTTTTCTGCCTAATTACTCATCAGTAGGCACCCTGGTCTTTCTACCACCACTCATTGGTTCCTGTTGGTTCCTTTCTCAAGGTAGTGTTCCAGGTTCTCTGCTGGGAGCTCAAAACTAAATCTTTGTTTTGTTTTGTTTCTTGTTTGTTGAGACAGGGTCTCATTGTATAGCCCAGGCTAGCCTTAAACTCATACTGAATCTCCTCCCTCAGTGTTCTGAGTGCTGGGATTACAGGTATGGACCACCACATCTGGCTCCTACTTTTAATAAATGTAAAACCTTGTTACCTTCTGAAAAAAAAATGCAGGGTTTCTAATTCTTGTATCAGTTGTTAGGATCAAGATAAATGGAATATTTAATTATCTTACTTCTCTGAAATAGTTAAACAAGGTAGAATACTAAATGCATTTTCTGGTTTTCCTGGGTCTTCACTTCCCTAAAGAAGTAGAAAACCTTACTTAATTCTGATGGCCTCACAGATAAATCGTTTCATTCACCAATTTATTCATTCAGTCCATAAACACATGGCCTACTTAGGCCTAGGCATAGTGCTCCAATGCTGGGTGTAATGGTTAACCAGATTAACTCACTGCACTCTGGCCGTGGGGTTTATAATGTAGTTGGGGAAGATACACCCAAAGCTGTGGTGAATGTTAAGAGAGAAGGAAATGAACTAATGGGAGTGTTTCAGAGGGATCGGGGTTTTGCGAGAGGACATTTAGGCCAGTCCTGGAAGTGTTTACCAACTGCCGGGGAGATGTGGGAAGTAGGCTGATCACCTCATCCTGGTTTGTCCAGGACTCTGTTTTGTCACTAGAAGTTCTGGACCAAGGGAGTGCCTTGCTCCAGCGCCAAGGGGATGGTCGGCTACCAGACCGAGAGCCTTCCAGGAAGGTCATGTGTGAGGGCTGGAGGTGGCTATGAAGAGAAACTAGAAAAGTGGAAAAGCTTGCAGCCTATAGAAAGACTAAAAAGAGATAAACCTGGGCAGAGAAAGGGGGCCAAGAATGCATGTAACCATTGGGCCACTAAAGAGCCACTGGAAGGTTTTAATAGCAGAGTGAAGTGATCACCGTTTTCCTTTTTTCTTACGGTGCCTGGGAGATTGAGTGTAGGGGTGTCCTACCACTGAGCTACATCTCCAGGCCATTTTTTATTTTTAAATTTTGAGACAGGGTCTTGCTGAATTGGATTCACATTTAATCATGCTACCTCAGTCTTGTCGCTGCTTGTAGTGTGCAGGATAGACTGGGAGGGCCCAAGAGTGAACTTGGGAATAATAACAACGACTATATAGTAGGCTAGGGTGATTACACACTTTGAAAAAGCTGCTTGGAGGGCCTGGGTAGTGTGGGCAGTTGGAGGATTCTGATAGAGGTGAAAAGCCTGAAGCAAATGTTTTTTTTAAATTATCCTGTAAGAATATTGATTTCTAAAGAGTGGAAAGATCAGATAGTCATACTTTTCTGTCATTGGAGAGAAATGCTATTAGCAGAACAAATAATCCAGGCAGCCGTCATTCTCTTCTAGGTGATTACTGTTGTCAGTCTTTCTTTAGATACAAAGGATAAGAACATAGTCTGGAATGGTGGCGCGCACCTGTGCTCTCATCTAGGATCCAGGTGACTGCGGCGGGAGGAGCACCATGAGTTTGAGGCAGCATATAAGACTTTGTCTCAGGGGGCCAGGGATATAGCTCAGTGGTGTGGCACCTGCTTGGCAAGTGCAGGATCCTGAGTTCAATTACCATTACCAAAAAAATCAAAGACTTTGTCTCAGAAAAAAAGAACACTCAGGAGGCTGAGGTAGGCGGAGCGTTGTGGGTTCGAGGCCGGCTTGGGCTACAACGCGAGCACAAGGCCGGCCTGAGCTACAT
>RJWM01033248.1:0-20747 GCA_004363535.1 Dasyprocta punctata
TTGCTCTTGCTCCTTTTACTTTGCTGCTTTTGTTCGGCTGCTGCCTTGAAGTGCTGCCCCAGTGTCATGCCACCCTGCCTTGGAGCCAGCTGATTGTGGACTGAAACCTCCAAAAACTGTAAGCTAAATAAACCTTTCCTTCCCTAATTTTGGGTGTCAGGTGTTTTGTCTCAGCAACAAGTAAAAAGTAACCAAGACACTAGTGAACTGCTCGTAAGTAATAAAGGGCACCAACATAAACTCGTGCTAGAGGAACAATTAATAATTTAATAACAATAAGCTAATTTTTTAAAAATAGTGCTTTAAAGTATAAATGTATAAAATATTTTGAGTTAATAATTATAAAAATGTAAGTGAATTAGAAACTAGAATAATATTCCTTATTTTTTTGTAAGTTCTTGGTGTTTTCTTAGTGCTTTCAGCAGAGAGGTGTTCAGAGAAAAGTCCAACATTAAATTCCTGGAGGCCTTAATTACAGTCTTTTTCTTACTTCATCCTTTTGAAACTTTTCACCATCTGTTCAAGATAGTATTTCTAGTTGCTTACATTATTAGAGATTGATGTGAGAACACTCTGAAAAGCACTCTTTTCTTTTCTGTGATAAGGTCTCTATGTAGCTCAGGCTGAACACAAACTCTTTGTAGCCCAGGAACCTGTAGTGATCTTCCTGGCTCAGCCTCTCAAGTTGAAAAGTACATTATTGCTATAAGAAAATGTATATATTATATTGCAGGTATATAATTATCTACCAATATATCTGAGGATATTAAAAAACTTAACTTCTGTGAAACCATGTAACATTAGAAGTGTTATCTGTGTTTTAAAGTTATTTACTTTTTTTTTTTTTGAGATGGGGTCTCACTATGTAGCTCCTGCTGGTCTTGAGCTTACTGTGTAGCACGGACTGGCCTGGAACTTATAGCATTCCTCCTACCTCAACTACTCTGTAAAGATTATAGGTGTGTACCACCACATCTGCCATATCTACATTGTTTTTTGTCAACAGTGACCATACCTTGCAAGTATTTTAATCCCCATTCTCCATTTGTCTTTACTTACTGACGTTGTATTGTTTTTTAGGTGCTGGGGATAAAACTCAAGGCCTTGCACACCCTAAGTTAACTATACCCTCAACTTTCTATTTATCTTTAATATGTTCTGTGTTTTGTGTTAATTAGTAGATATTCTTTGCCTTGAAAAATTTGGGATTGGAATGAGAATGAGGAGGCATGGAGAGTAAATCCTGCCAGTAAAGACTAGCTTTAGGAGGTTTCTGCTAGAAAGAAGGACTATATTGGTTGTTGGGGTTCAGATGATATGTGTTACAGCTTTACAAGAAGTTTGTCTGCATTATGCTCATGTCTGCATTATGCTCAGACTTTGCCTGAGACCAAGATTAAGGGTAGTGGACTAATTAACCTGCAGAAGACATTTCAAGGCAGTCAAATATTGAGATTGTGGCATGGCTATTATTGAGGGCTTTTAGGCAGGTTCATGTTGCAAGTCAAGAGCAAACAGAACTACAGAATGTTTTAAAATGTGGTTGAGTTTGGCCAGAAAGGAAACTCCAGTGCAGCTGTGGACTGCAGAGATAGAGTTGAGGAGATTTTTTTTTTTGTATTTTTGAGACAAGGTCTCACTATGCAGTCCAGGCTGGCCTTGAGCTCACTTTGTAGGTCAGACTGGTCTCAAATTTGCAAGGATCCTCCTGCCTCAGCCTCCTGAGTTCTGGGATTACAGGTGTGCACCACCATACCCAGCCGTGAGGACATCTTAATTGTTGAGAAAGAACAGGAAAATAGGAAAGATAGCCTGAGGACATCACAAGAAGCAGAAAGTCTCCACCCTTTGTACTTTTAAAACTGCAAAAGCAAAAGATTTTGCTTTGAGGAGAAAGCTGCAAAACACCACATTCCAGAATGGCAGCAGTGAATGCATCAGGTTCCAGAATGGCTGTGGCTGCACCTGGTTCCAAAATGGTGGTGGCATAAAGAATTTATTTCTCAGAATCAGGTTCAGAGTATCCAATGACCCAGGCACTTGACCCCTATAGCCAAGAGAGAGGAAAACCTGGCTACTGCTCCAGCTGGCAGCAGATCTTGGCATCAACCACATGGCACTTGTTTTAGGTGCATGCAGAATGCAAGAGTTCTGAGGTTAAAAAGGCTTCCACACAGATTTCAGAAGAAGGCCTTGCAGGCCAGGCAGTGTGCCCCTGGGAGGGCAATGTGTGAAGCTGCAAGTGTGAAGCCAAAGGTGCAGTGGAGACCCCAGAAGTTTGGAAAAACCAGGAATGTGGATCATCTAAGAAAGTTGCAAGTAGGAAGCAAAACAGTCCTGAGAGAGAAGCCATGGGAACTAGAACCACTGGAAGTGTCTTTGGGGGCAGAGCCACGTAAGCCCTTTGGAGTTCACAGTTTGTCATGGATTACTTCAGGTGTTCCACTTGGAACTACAGGACTTAATGTTTTCTCTGCTGGATTTTGGATTTCCTTTAGTCACTTTCATTTGTATTTCCCTGTTTGTACCTGATAATGTTTACTTGTGCCATTGAATGTTGGAAGTGTACAGGGGCTCACAGCTAGGAGTTTGCCTTAGATTTTAGAGGAGATTTTGGACTTGGACTTTCCAATGATGCTGAATCTGTTAAGATTTTGAAAACTCTTGGAGATGGACTAAATGTCTTTTGCATAAAGGATGTGCATGAGCCTTTGGGGGACCAGGGGTGAATGTTACAGTTTGTGTCTGGATGTTCCCACAAAGCTTCATGCAGTCACAGGGGCAGGCTCCTAGAATTTGTGGTTGATTCATGGTCCAATGCTGGGATTAGGGCGTGAATATTACACCCAACCTAGGTTGGGTATGACTTACATACAATAAAAAGGACAGAAAGAGTCTTCTTTCTGTGATCTTCCCTTTCACTCCTGTTGCTTTTGCTGTCTTCCACTGCCAATAATTTTTGCCCCCTGCCAGGCCACCCTGCCTTGGAGTCAGCTGATTATGGACTGAAACCTTCACAAACTGTGAACTAAATCTTTCCTACCTTAACTTTGGGTGTTGGGTTAAAAAAAAGGAACCAAGACACAGTTTAAGGACCCTTGAGATCACTTGTCAAGGACCTTGATAAACAGATTTTGAGAAGGAACTATATAACCTTAAAACAACTATAAGAAAAATAACCTTTTCACAATTTTTGTGCATCAAATTTAGGAGCAATTTTGCTGAGTGGTTCTATCTTGGAGTCCATATTGGTTAGGGTTCTCTGGAGAAACAGAATCAATAGGAAAGAAGTATATAATTATTCAAGGGGATCTGTTAGTCTTACAAGATCAGAGATGAGACAGTCCACAATGGGTGTGTATGCTGGAGAGCTAGACAGTCCAGTAGCTGCTCAATCCAAGAAGCTGAAAGTTGCATCACAAGATGAATCCAGAAGAATGTCATTTTAAAACTGAAATCCTGGAAGCTCCTGGAGAGTAACTGGCATGAGTTCATGTTAAAGGGTTGAAGAGGGCTAGGGGTATAGCTCAGCAGTGGCCCAGTGCCTGCTTGGCAAGCACAAGGTTGTGAGTTCAATTCCTGGTACAAAAAAAAAAAAAAAAAAAAAGCAAAAACAGCAAGACTGAAGAAACTGGAGTCTGGTGTCCAGTAACAAAAGTTGTACCTGCTCAAGTTAAAAGGTGCTCTTGAAATGCAGGCAGACTTTCTCCTCCTTTTTCCCCTTTTATTCTATCAGACTGTTGAAATGGTGCCCATCCTCAATAAGGGCAGGGCTTCCCTTCATAGTTTGCTGGATTACATGCCAGTCATTTGAGGAAACACCCACAGGGACAGCCACAAGTTTGTTTTACTACCCTCCTAGGTATTTGCTAATTCAGCTGAGTTGAAAATTACCATCAATGGTCACAGGGTTTTAACAGATTTTTTTCATTTTATTTTTTATTTATTTATTTTTATTTTTTATTTTTTGGTACCGGGCATCAAACTTATAACCTAATCCCTAGCCCTACTTTTTGATACAGGGTCCCACTATTCAATTCAGGCTGGCCTTGAACTCACTGTAGCCCAGGCTGGTCTTGAACTCAGAATGATCTTCCTGCCTCAGCCTCCTGAGTGCTGGGATTAAAGGTGTGTGCCATCATGCCTGGCTTTTTTTTTTTTTCATTTTAAATGAAACTTCAGTGAGATCTTTATTATTTTTGGGGAGTGGCTTTATTTTGTATTGGTACATTTTAGACATGCATAATGATAGCATTCATAGAGAATTTATACCTGTACATGATAAATCTTGATTATTCTTTTTTCCCATTCTTCTCCCCTTCAACTCTTCTTCCCCTCCTTATTTGTTTCCTTTGTTTAAACTTCTATTCTCATTTTTGCCCTTTCTTTCCTTTACCCCTTCCCCTTTACTTGTTCCCCTTTTCATCAGAATATTTTCTTCCCGTGTATCAATATCTATTATACATTTTGGTCCTTATTTACACTTCTGGTTTTTCACTCTAGAGAAACAATGTGATATTTACACGTGTGTCTGATTTATTTCACTTAAGAGTATGCTCTCAAGTTGCATTCATTTATCTAGAAATGTCTCAAGCTTATCCTTTATCCATGCATTGGTCAATAGTCATTTGGGCTGTTTCCCAGATTTAGCTATAACAAACCATGCTACTATAAACATGGGCATGCATATATTGCTGTGGTAAGATGCTTTTAATTCTTTCAGGAAGACACAAAGAAAGGAAATAGCTAGGTCACATGGAACCACTAGTTTTAGTTTTTGAGAAATTTCCACGCTGGTAGTGGTTGCACCAGACTACACTCCCACCAACAATAGAGGTTTCCTTTTTTCCCATAGTCATGCCAGCATTTGTCATTGGTTGATTTCTTGACAGTGGCCACTCTTTCTGCAGTAAGATGGTATCTCAGTGTTGTTTTGTGTCTCTCAAATGATCACTGATGTTGTACATTTTTTCATGTATTTATTTGCTGTTTCTACTTCATCTGAGAAGTGCCTATTAATTC
The DNA here is from genome assembly GCA_004363535.1 of Dasyprocta punctata. Taxonomy (NCBI): domain Eukaryota; kingdom Metazoa; phylum Chordata; class Mammalia; order Rodentia; family Dasyproctidae; genus Dasyprocta; species Dasyprocta punctata. Next base: position 5,023 of record RJWM01033248.1, read on the forward strand.
AGATGCTGATTTGGGATTTGGCTTATTTATTTATTTATTTATTTGTACTGGACATTGAACTCACAACCTTGCACCTGCCAGGCAGGTGCTTAGGCCACTGAGCTAAATCTCCAGCCCTAGTTTTTGAGACGGAGTCTCACTATGCTATTCAGGCTGGCTTTGAACTCACTTTGTAACTCAGGCTGGTTTTGAACTCAAAATGATCCTCCTGCCTCAGCCTCCCAAGTGCTGGGATTAAAGGTGTGCACCACCATGCCCAGCTGGGATTTGTTTTTTAAATTTAGGTGCCAGATCTTTTTTTGAGTTCTTTTTATGGTCTAGATATTAGTCCTTTGTTTGAGGCAAAAAAATGTTTTTCCATGTTGTGGGTTATCTCTTTACTCTGTTGGCTTTTATTTTTTGGTTTTGCTATGTGAAAGCTTTTTAATAAGATGAGATCCCAGTTCGGTTTTTTTTTTTTTTTTTTTTTGATATTTCCCATGCAGTTGTGTTTTCGGTCAAAAAATCTTTGCCTACAACTAACTATGTCTCCTACATTCTACCTATTCTATCTTCCAGTAGATTTAGTGTTTCTATTTCAACATTTAAATCTTTGATCCATTTCAGTTTTACTTTAGTGTGTGGTGATGTGGGTCTAGTTTTAATCTTTGGCATGTGGAAAGCAATATTTTCCAGCACCATTTTTAAAAGAGGCTATTGTACTTCTGGTGAAGGTATTTGGCTCTTTTGTCAAAGATAAGGTGTCTGATTGTGTTTGGAGTTGTTTCTGCATCTTCTGATCTGACCCTCTGGTCATCAGGTCTGTTTTTTTGTTTTGTTTTGTTTTGTTTTTTTGCCAGTACCACATTGTTTTTATCACAGCAGCTTTGTAGTATAATTTCTAGTCAGAGATTGTGATGCCCACTGTGCTGCCTTTGCTTTCCAGAATTGCTTTGGGTATTCGAGGTCTCTTCTGGTTCTGAATAAATTTTAGGATTCTATTTTTTGTGTGTGTGGCACTGAGGATCAAACTCACAACCTTGCGCCTGCCCGACAGGCACTTAAACCACTGATCCAAACTCCCAGCCCAGTTTTTTGAGACAGGGTGGCACTATGTATCTCAGGCCAGCCTTGTGTTTGTGTTGTAGCCCAAGCTGGCCTCGAACTCACAACGCTGTTCCTACCTCAGCCTCCCGAGTGCTGGGATTAAAGACATGCGCCACCAGGTCCAGCAAGGATTATTTTCTTTAATTCTGTGTGATAGGCTATTGGTATTTTGATTGGGATTATGTTAAATTTTTATAACAATTTTGGAAGTATGGCCATTTTCACTATATTGATTCTTCCTACCTAAGAACAAGGGATAGCTTTCCATTTTCTAATATCCTCCTTGATCTCCTTTTTCAAAGCATTATAAAGTTTTCAATGTAAACATCTTTTGCTTCCTTTGTTAGATTGATTCCTAGGTATTTTATTTTGTTTTGTTTTGGATGCTATTGTGAAAGTTGTTGTTTCCCTAATTTCTGTCTCAGTGAGTTTCTTATTTGTGAAAAGCAATGCTATTGGTTTTGGAGTGCTGACTTTGTATCCAGCTAGCTTACTGAATTTGGTTATTACATCTGAAAGTCTTTTGGTGCAGTTTTTGGGGTCTTCTGTGTAGTGTGTCATGCCATCTGCAAATAATGATAGTTTAACTGCTTCCTTTCTTATCCATATTCCTATTATTTCTTTTTCTTGTCTAATTGCTCTGGCTAATGTTTCTAGAAGTATATTGAACAGGAGTGGTGATAGTCAGCATCCTTACCTTTTTCCTGATTTAGAGTGAAAGTTTAGTTTTTATCCATGTAGTGTGATGTTGGCTGTTTGTAATAGATGGCTATTATCAGAGTGAGATAAAGACCATCTATTCCAATTTTCTCCAAGTTTTTTTTTAAATCATGAATGAGTGTAGGACTTTGTCAAAAGCGTTTTCTGCATCTATTGAGATGATCATATGGTTTTGGACTTTTTTCTTTTTTTTTTTTGTACCAGGGATTGAACTCACAACCTCATGCCTGCCAGGCAGGAGCTTATGCCACTGAGCTAAATCCCTGGCCCTATTTTTTTTTTTTTTTTTGTTGCACCAGTGATCGAACTCACAACCTCACGCCTACCAGGCAGGTGCTTAAGCCACTGAGCCAAACCCCCAGTCCCCCTAGCCCTATTTTTTGAGACAGGGTCAAACTATGCAGTTCAGGCTGGCCTTGAACTCACTTTGTAGCCCAGGCTAGTCTTGAACTCACAGTGATCCTCCTGCCTAAGCCTCCCAAGTGCTGGGATTAAAGGCATGCAATGCACTACCATGCCTGGCTATGGCTTTTGTCCTTGGTTCTGTTAATATGGTGTATTGCATTTATTGATTTGTGTGCATTGAACCACCTCTGCATACCTGTTTATGGTATATAATCTTCTTGATAATTTGCTGCTTTCTGTTTGCTAATATCTGAGGAATTTCATGTCTATGTCACTAAAGAAATTGGTTGATAGTTCTGGGTTTTGGTTGGATTCTTCTTTGGTTTTTGGTGTCAGGGTAATGCTTGCTTCTGGAAATGAATTTGGGAGTTTTGCTTCCCTTCCAATTTTACTAAAGAGTTTTTTCTTCTCTAAGTTTCTGGTAGAATTTAGCGGTGAATCTGTCAGGACCTGCACTTTTCTTCGCTGGTAATTTTTTTTTATTTTAAGGAGAAAAAACATAAAAGATAAACAAACAAACAAAAACAAAAGAAAGAAAGAAACAACAACAACAAAAAACCCCAAAATGATAACAATATAGGCTTTCAAAACAAGATGATAGGAATTTAACAATGGTTGTTGTATTGCATATTGTTATCTTCAAAAGAGTTGCTTAGATATAGACATGGAACATTAACAAGTTGTATGAGTATTAACTGTTCTCATAAAATTAGTAGAAATAATAGAATTAGTAATATAATCATCTTAGCTATCTTATGTACGTATATACAAATTTGTATCTTTTTCCTTTTCCCTTTCTTCTTTTCTCCTTTCCCCTATCCCAGTGGTTTTTTCCCTTTGAGCAGTTTCTTACCCTTTCATAATATCTACTGCAGATTTAGATCTTATTTATTCTTTCAGATTCTTCCACCAGGGAAACAATATGGTATTTACACATGTGAGTCTGATTTATTTCACTTATGAGTATGGTCTCAAGTCCCATCCATTTACTTATTAAAGTCTCAAGTCAATCCTTCTTTATAGCTGAATAGTAATCCATTGTATAAAAATACCACATCTTTTTTTATCCATTCCTCGGTTGATAGGCATCTGGGTTGTTTCCAAGATTTGGCTATTGCAAACTGTGCTGCTATAACCATGGATGCACATGTTTCACTGTGGTATGATGTTTTTAATTCTTCTGGGAAGATACCCAGAAGAGGAATAGCTGGGTGAAATGAGACTTCTAATTCTTGTTTTTTGAGGAATCTTCACACTGATTTCTACATTGTACCTACCCGTCTATACTTTTTCCCCACAACCCTTCCAGCATTTGTTATTGGTTGATTTCTTGATGACAGCCATTCTTTCTGGAGTGAGATGGAATCTGAGTGTTGTTTTAATTTGCATTTCTTGAATGACCAGAGATGTTGACCATTTCTTCATATATTTGTTTGCTATTAGTATTTCTTCTTCTGAGAAGTGTGCATTCATCTCAGATGCCGATTTTTGGATTGGATCTTGAATTTGGGGGGTCTTTTTTTTTCAATTTTTTATATGTTCTAGATAGAAGTCTTTGGTCTGAGGGAATGTTGGCAAAATTTTTTTCCCAATCTGTGGTATTTTTTTCCACTCTGTTGGTGATTTCTTTTGATGCGCAGAAACTTTTTAATAAGGTGAAATCCTGGTTGCTGATTCTTTGTAGTACTTCCCATGCAGTTTGGTTTCTGTTCATGAACTCTGCCTACCCCTATGTCTTTGAGATTTCTACCTACTTGGTCTTCCAATAGATTTAGTGTTTCTGTTTTAATATTTAGATCCTTGATCCATTTTGACTCTAGTTTAGTGCATGGTGATAGGCATGGATCTAGTATAAGAAGAATCTTCTGCTACCCTAATTGCTTGCTTCTGTGTCTAAGTAAATAAAAGTGAGGTGTGCCACATATGCATGCCTTTTCATCTGGTAGAGGCAAGAGTCCCCTGCCCCTCTTTCAAAAATGATTTCTGTGTCATGTTTTTAATCTCTGTTTGACCCCTCCAGTTAGATATTCACAGCAGGCTGGTTTCCCACAAGGGTTCAATCCTCAGTACAGAATAAAAAAAAAAAAGTTACAAGCCAGAGAAAAATTTGACTTTTGTTTTATTTCCCAGAAGTGTCTATTTTGGTACTATAGGATAATAATCTTTATTAGAAAATCTGGAGATTTTTGTCACTTTGGACTTTTATCTTAAAGTTTTCCTTACCAAATTTAATGAAAAACATTTTTTACTCCATGTAAATTGATATTTTAATTTTCTTTATACTAGACTTGATAGAAATGATAATACAAAGTCATGTTAGAGTGGATTATCCAGCATTGATACACTATATTTTTTGACAATTTTTTCTTTTTAAAAATCAATTATAAACAAAAACCTCTTTAGAAGGGGATATTTCTTCCTGTCTTTGAATGAACTGAATGCACTTATGGAAGGTTCTCCTTTCATTTCACCACCAAAGACATTGACTCCAAACATTAAGAGCAAGGTAGTATGATCTCTGAGATAAGTTATTTTGCCTTTTTACAAAAAGTGAGATTATTGAATTACTAGCTGAAATATAAAAATTGAATTATATTTCTTTTCTTCTCTGAATTTTTTGTTTGTTTGTTTTTTTGTTGTTTTGTTCATAACAGGGATTGAATTAACAATCTTGTATGTAGAGGCAAGTACTTGAGCTGCTAAGCTAAATACCTGGTCCCTTTCCTTTTCTTCTTTGGAAACAGAGATGAAGATGTAAATATTTATGTATGTGTGTATGTATATGTAAACATACATAAATAGATGAAATATTTTTTATATTTCTTTTAGGGTGGTGGAGGAACACTGAGGATTGAACACAGGGGCACTCGCATTTTAGGTAAGCACTGTACTACTAAGCTACATTCTCCACTCTTTTTTGAGACAGGGTTTTGTTAAGTTGCCCAGGCTGACCATGGACTGAGTATCCTGCCTCAGTCTCTGAGTAGCTGGTATTAGCAGTAGGTACTATCACACTCACCTTAATTCACTCAAGGAAAATTTAGAGTCATTAAGTTACTAATTTAAATGATTAACTATACAAGAAAGAATATTCGAGAGTTGGCATCATTTTGTCCCACATTATGCTGAGTGTTAAGGATACAGAGAGAAGTTGATTTACTATGAAGCTTAAACTCATGGCCCCTCATTTACACAAACATCTTCTAAGCAACAGTGTTTGTATACCTAATTTTCTTTTTTAAAAATAAAATTATCAAAAGTAAGATATTTAAATCTTAGTTAATTCTGTTATCTCTTTATTTATACCTTCTTATAACACTTTCCCTTGTGTTTGGAGTGTCTGCAGATTTTTTAAGGTAATAAGAAAGACTCAAGTTGCTAATACATTTAGTTTTGTAGGATATATTTAGTTGGCCATTTGTATATTGATATAGTTGAATTATTGTGAGGAATTGTCCTGTGTATAAAGGACTTCCAGGAATGCCACAGTCCCTACTGTATTGATTCACACAGCCTCATGTGATGTGGTTGATGTTGGGGTCATATTTTAATGTAAGCATGTCGTACTAGATTCATTTTCTGTTGCTAAGTAACAAATTACCACAAACTTAGCCACTAAAAACAGTATCTGTTATCTCACAATTATGTAAGGCAAAAATCTAGATGTACTAAGAGGATTCTCCACTGAGGATCTCACAAGGCTAAAACCACGTTGGTAGAGTGGCTACATTCTCATCTGTAGGTCAGTGTCCTTTTCCAAGATCATATGATGTGGCAAGAAAAGCCATGTGTTAATTGTTTGCAGTTTTATTTCCTTGCTGGCTATTAGCTGAGAGCTGTTTTTAGCAACTAGAGTTCACTTAGACTTTTTGCCACATGGAATATCCAGCCATAGAGGATCTTTCCCATTTTTAGTCTTTTATGGTATAAAGCTCTTTGCCAGGAAATGCACTGTCTTTTTTGAGGACTGAAACTGATTAGGCCTTGTTCACTCAGGATAACTTTCCTATTTTAAGGTCGGCTGATTTGGGAAATTACTTGCATCTAACAAAATCCTCTTTATGGAACCTAACTTACTATTCAGCAACTGAGAGAAGGTATATATATATATATATATATATATATATATATATATGGAGATGGGGACATTAGTGGTTATCTTAGATGTTTGCCTACCATATCTACTGTGTCCAGCACTGGATTTTTGTGGGTAATGGAGGTTCTGTTTTACAAGGCTTTTCGACTTACAATATATATTTTCAAAATTGGGAAGAAAATTCAAATGTAAATGAAATGAAAATTTACTCAAAAATTTACACAGCATTTTAACTCCAATGTTTCTGTTAAAGCTAATAAGAAATTACAGATTCCTAATTTATTTATTAAAAATACAGAGATTTTTATTTATTAGAAACAAATAGTTCATAAAATAATGGAATATGTAATAAAAGAAATAAAGATGATATCACTAATATGTCATAGAAAATTTATTTATTTATTTATTTATTTTGGTATGGGAATCAAACCTAGGACCTTATGTTTGCCAGGCAGGCGCTGTGCCACTGAGCGATATCCCTGGCCCTAGAAAATTAATTTTTTAAACAATTTTTGAAACACACCAAAAACAATAGTTCATTTAAAGGAAGAAATGAAATTTGAAAGCTACTAATAAATAGTTTCTGGACTTTTGTTGGAGTTGGAGGAAGCAGACTTCTGCCTCAATCCCTGTACCTCAGAGCACCTTGCCAATCATAAATGCCAAAGCTGTCCCTCACGCAGTTGTCTCTCACTAACCATGGGGGTTTGATTCCAGGATATAAGATACCAAAATCTAGGGCCAGGGATTTAACTCAGTGGCATAAGTGCCCGCCTGGCAAGTGCGAGGTTGTGAGTTTGATCCACGGTACCAAAAAAAAAAAAGTGCCAAAATCTATAGATGGTCAATAACATAAATGTCCTATTACTATATATAGCCTGTGTACATCCACCTGTATACTTTATTTCAATTCAAGATTGTGTTTAATTAATACATAACTTGTTAATACAAGGTAAATGCTATATAAATAATTATCACATTTCGTTGTTTAGGCAATAGTGTATGTCAGTCCAAGTGTAACTTTTTCCCTCCCAGATATTTTTCACTGAAGGTTGGTTGAATCCACAGGTGCTGAAGCGATGGCCATGGAGGACTGGCGGTATGTATGTATGTGTGTGTGTATGTATGTATCCATATGTATATATTTAAGAACTTATAGTCGTAAGAGGCTGAGTGAGCAGGAGAGATTGTCTTGTCTTGGAAGCCAGAAAAAGAAGAGCTGCTTCTATTTCAAGCTGCCCCCAACCTTGACCCCAAATCACCCAGGTGGTATTAGGCAAATCAGGCAATTAATACTGTTTTTCCTAACTTCTGCTCAGTTGATGTTATTTGGGAAGATGAACTTCTATAAGGGTAAACTTTTTGGTAAGAAGCAAGAAGGAGCTTGTCTGCTCACTTTGGTTTCCTGAGGAACTTAAATTACTGCCTTTCTGGCTTTTGATAGGTATATGCAGCTTGCTAGAGTCCAGGGCCTTACCAGGCCCAGCTCATTGACAGTGTATGGAAGGACTGGGAAGAATAAAAAGCCAAGTATGATTCCTAGACAACTTGATGAGCAAGTTACATTTAGTTAGGTGGGAAAAGACCAGGTATATGGGAAAGGAGAGGGAATCAAAGATTCTGTTTTGAACAGAACTGAGATGCCTATAGATGTCCACCAAGGTTTGAATGTCCCTGCCAAAACCCATGTTGAAATTTAATTGCCATTGTAACAATGTTGAGAGGTGGGGCCTTTAAGAGGTGATTATGTCATGAGAACTCTGCCCTCATGAATGGATTAAGTCCATTCGTGAGTTTGTTATAAATTCTGCCTCTTCCTGGGCATGTTTGCATGGTGTCTTTCCTGATGAGATGCTGGTGCCATGCTCTTGGACTTCACAGCCTCCAGAATGATGAATCAAATACTTAATTTGTTTAGCCTGTATTCTGTTACAGTGGCAGAAAACTAAGACAATATTCCAGTGGAGATGTCAGATGAGTGACTGAACATTTGAATAGGGAGTTTGGGGGACTTGGCTGAAGATATACACAACAATTATATATACCACATAGCTGGAATTACTGATGGGTGGCAAATGTTTTCTCAAGCATCTCATTACAGTTCCTCTATTGTAAATTATGTGTTGTGTTCTTTACCTATTGATCTTTTGAATCTCTGACAGTTATTCTTAAAGCTCAGTATAAGTTTAGCACAATTTAAAATATGCGATAAACCACCTCAAATCACCTAATGATCACAACAAACTTAATTCTCTTTTTAAAAAATCTTTATAGAGAATGAGACTGAAGCTTAGAGAGGTTAAATAATTTCTCCAGCTATGACAGCTGATAAGCAGCAGGAGTGTATGCTGAATCTGTCAGTCCAATGAGAATTCTGACCTCCACAGACAAATTTAGAAATTATCAGCAAGTACTGAGTAAGGTAAACACATTTTTCCTTCCACAAGGGAATGATGTATACTTTATGCTTATAAACAAGGGATGTATTGAGTCTCTCAAGAGAACTTTCAGGATGGCATACGCAGTAAATCAGGCTTAGGAACTTATCTCTGCACATCGTCTTTCAGAAATGGATTCATATTAGCCCAGTTTATGAGCCTGATTTTTAAAAGTAGAAGGTCAAATTGCAGTGAGAAATCACCGTCGCAGAGACAGGGATGTGTAAAATCCATGTGACTGAAGTTTTTTTAGGGGGTGGCGGTTAGGGGTGGCTTGAGACAGGGCCTCAGGTATGCAGTTCAGGATGACCTTGAATTCACTATGTAGCTCAAGCTTGCCTAAAACTCATGGTTAGCCTCCTGTTTCAGCCTCCTGAATGCTGGTATTACAGGTGTGCACCACCATGTTCAACTGCTGCTGCTGCTGCTTCTTTTTAAATAATTATTATTCTTACAATGAGTAAAAATGTGTGGAATAGTTAATGACCTTAAGCGAAGACAACCCACATCATCTATCCCACTTTTGGGATGTTTGTTGCATGAAAGAAAGTCTTATGATGCTCAGTGCCTTTAATCTGCTCGTTTGTTCTCTCATTATATCACCCTTAACAGCACCCTATGTCTCCCTCCAGCCTATATGATTTATCTGACCTAGGACAATATTTATAACCCCAGCCCATTGGCTTTCCCCAGTAACAAAAATTGGAGTAGTAAAAACATCTCCTGAATTGTGTTTTGTGTTTCAATAGATAATACCTTTTTTTTTCCTTCAGGGCTGGGGATCAAACCCAAAGCTTTGCCCCTGCTAGGCATCCCTGTATCACTGAGTCACACCCTCCAGTCCAATAATACCATTTTTATCTAGTGAGATCTTCCTTTTTGGAGGCACTAATCTGATAAATCCTCCTTCTAATAGTCATTTAGATACCATAACAAGTCCTGTCAAATTACTATCAAATTTTATTCCTGGGGTCCCATCTGGATCTTCACTTGTTCCCATAATTTTATTTAAGCCTCAGCTGTATCAATTACTGATCATACAACTTTAGCCATTTATTACATCTGTACTTAGTTTCTTAATCTGTAAAGTGGGAAAAATTGTATCAAAGTCATGGAATTACTACTCAGTGCTTAGGATGTGGGAAGCATTCAGTACGTATTGTCTGTTAAGTATGTATCTGGCACCCATATATGTTGAATTTTAACATTAATTCTCAACATAAACTTCAAGTTCTTAGGTAAACCATTGCTGTAAAACTCAATGATTAGAATTTCAATCACGGGTGAATCTGAAAGGGGGTGGTGGTGGAGGAATTCAATGGGACCTATTTCATGGACTTCAAAATTGGACTAAGAAATAGTAATCTGGGAGATTTTTAAAAATCAGACAAGGAAGCTACTAGGGTGTAGCTCAATGGTGCAGCATGTGCTTAGTACATGTGAAGCCCTGGGTTCAATCTCCACACACACAACATACACATGCTGTGTGAAACATTAGGCACTTATTTATTTTATCTTTTAGCAATAACCATTTAGCAATATGATGAATAATGGTTTTACAGGTACAAAATAGCTGGGCATGGTGGTGCATGCTTGTAGTCCCAGCACTTGGGAAACTGAAGCAGGAGGATTGCCTGAGTTTGAGGCCAGTGTGAAATACAGAATGAGATACTGTCTCAAAAACAAAATAGACAATAATAAAAGTACAACATAAAGATTATAAAACAACAAATTATATTGACTTTATCAAAATATTCCAAACTCAGATTTGTGTCAGCTCTTGTTCTTTTTGCCCCCCGCATTACAGGTGATGGAACCCAGGGCCTTGCATGTACTAGGCAAGTACTCTACCACTGAGCTCTCCCACCATCTTCCCAGGGGAGGTTTTAAGAGACAAAAACGAGGAGGGCAACATCAGATACTTTGAAACAATAATAATTGACCCTAATGATCAATAACAAAGCTAACATTTGTCTAAGGTTAAACACACTATAGTTGGGCAACGTCCTTGCAGAAATACTTTCTATTTCAAAGTATTTAGTGATAATTACTATCAGGTAATCATGTATAAGTGCATTCCCTTCATAATGTTCTACCTTTATTTTTTCTAGTAGGGTTAATTCAAGAACTCTACTATAGTTGGTACTCTGCAGTTCACACTGGCCTGGAACTCACTACGTAGCACAGGCTGATCTTGGACTTATGATCCTCCTACCTCAGCTTCCCAAATGCTGTGATTATAGGCATGCCTCATCATGCCTAATTAACTTCATTTTGATACTGTTTCTTTCAACTGTCACATTTTTGTTAGAATTAATGAAAGTAAAAGATACAATTTTTTCCCATCTATGTTGTATAGTCCATGGACCCTGTATTAAGAACTTATTGTCAAAGGACAAAATTACAACAGTTTAGTTAAAATATTTTATTTGTCTTTTTTAAATTGTAAAACCAGACAACACTTCATTCCTAAAATACAGTAAGCACATCAATGAGCCAAACAGAACATGGTGGTGATATAGATATAAAAAGACTTAAACAAAATAGAAACAAATAAAACCCAAAAGGAAAACTGGCTATTTCAAAGGTACTTTTCTTGCAAGGTAGGACAGAAGACAGAGTAATAGAAGCATTACTGTCAAACGTCAGGTTATTTCAAATTCTTTTGCATAAGGATTAAAACAGAAGCCATGAGTTGATTCCTAGATACATATGAATTACCAACACTGAATCAAAAAGATTTTAAAACCCTGAATAATCCAATAACAGGCAATTAAATTGAAGCAGTAACAAAAATCCTACCAACTAAAAAAAAGCCTAGATCTGCCTAGATTCACTGCTGAATTCTACAAAGACTTCAGGGAAAATCTAATACCAATACTTCTCAATTTCTGTAATGAAATTGAAAGGGAATTAGTACTCCCAGAATCATTTCTGGAAGCTACTCTTAGCCTGACTCCAAAGCCAGACAAGGTTCCAAACAATAAAGAGAAATATAGGTCAATCTCTTTAGTGAACATAGGTGCAAAAATCCTCAACAAGTTACTGGCAAACAGTAGACTTCATCTTTGGGATGCAAACATGGTTCAACATACAGAAATCAATAAATGCGACACATCACACACAGATGCAAGGAAAAAAATCACATGATCATCTTAGGAGACACAGAAAAAGTCCTTGACAAAAATCCAACACCCTTCCATGATAACACTTAAGAAAATAGGTATATAAGGGTCTATCTCAATCTGATAAGAAGTCATTTATGACAAAGCTACTGTGAAAATCATATTAAATGGGAAAAAACTGAAAGCTTTCTCTTTAACATCAGGAATAAGACAAGGATGTCCACTATCACCACTCCTGCTCAATACAGTACTTGAAATAACCAGAGCAGTTAAGCAAGAAAAGGACTACAAATAGAAGAAGTCAAGTTACTCTTATTTGTAGACAATTCTATATAGAAGACTAAAAGATCCACCAAAACACTCTTAGAATTAATAATATATTAGGATGCAAAATAAACACAAAAATCAATAGCATTCCTGTACACTAAGAATCAACCCACTGAGAAAGAAATTGAGGAGAATGATACCATTCCCAAAGACATCAAGAAAAATCAAATACTTAGGAGTTAATGTAACTAAGAGAAGTGAAGAGAAGTGCTGAAAACTACAGCAATTTGAAAAAGGAAATTAAAAAGGATATCAGAAAATGGAAAGATATTCCCTTTTCCTGGATATACAGAATCATTTGTAGTGAAAATGGCCATACTTTCAAACTGATACACAGGTTTAACACAATCTCAATAAAAATGCCAGGAGCATTCTTCACTGAACTGGAAAAAACAATCCTAAAATTCATATGGAAACAAAACAGACCAATAGTAACAAAAGTAGTTCTGGGTAATGAGCAAAGCAGGAGGTATTGCAATCCCAGATGAAGTTATATTGGAAAGCTACAGTGATAAAAACAGCATGGCACTGGCACAAAAACAGATAGGATCAGTAGAACAGAATAGAGGATGCACAAACAACCCCAAGCATATTCAATTACTTGATTTTTGAAAAAGAGGCCATGTCTTAGTTACTTTTTGCTCATTGCCAAGACAAAATACCTGATGCCCAAAATTAGGGAAGGAAAGGTTTATTCTTACAGTTTCTCATGAGTTTCAGTTTATATTGGCTCCAAGGCAGCATGGTGTGGCGGGGCTGCCATTCATGGCAGCTGCAACCACAAGGTGCGCTGGTGAGAGAGAAAGGAAGCAAGCAAGAGGAAGACCTGCCTCCTTTACATTGTATGTCGGTTCCACTCCTGGGTGGGTGCAGTACTCCCATTGCCAATCTCTGCACCAGACAACAAACTAATAACAAACCAATAACTCAACCCCATCAAAAATATATGCGGACTTGCGGGGGACATAGTATTACCCAATACAGGCCAGAAGCATGCACAGGAGGAAAGATAGCCTCTTTAATAAATCACATTGGAAAAATTGGGTATTCACATGAAGAAGATTCAATCCATGTCTCTCACTATGTATGAAACTAATACCAAACTGGATCAATGAACTAAATGTTAAAACAGAAACACTTGTTGAAAGATAAAATAGGTAAAACTTGAAGTTAGAAGTGTGGACAAGGACTTTCTGAACAGAATCCCCATTGCACAGGAAATGCTGAGAATCAACAAATGGAGTTGATCATATTAAAACTTCTGCACAGAAATAAAAACTGAGTGACTAGAAAACCTACAGAATGAGAAAAAAATGCCAGCTATTCCTCAGATAGAGGATTAAGACATAAAGAACTCAAAAAAATTAGACTCCCCAAAATAAAAGACCGAATCAAAAAATGGGCAATGAAAGTGAAGAGACACTTAATCAAAGGAGTACAAATGGCCAATAAATACATGAAGACATGTTCAAATTCTCTGACTGTTAGAGAAATGCAAATTAAAACAATACTGAGTTCCATCTTACCCCTAAAAGTATGACCATCATCAAGAAATCAAATAGTAACATGCTATTGAGGCTGCACGGAAAAAGGAACCTTCTAATTGTTGGTGGGAATGTAAACTAGTACAATCACTACAGAAAGCAGTATAGAAAAAAAAAGAAAGCAGTATAGAGCTTCTTCACAAAACTAAAAATTTTATTTGACCTAGTTATACCCCTTCTGGGTCTTCCTGAAAGAGTTAAAGACATCATGTTATAGTGAATACCCATGTTTATACCAGCACAATTCATAATAGCAAAATCTTGGAAGCAGCCTATATGTCAATCAATAGATAAGTGGATAAAGAAAATGTGGTATATGTATATAGTGGAGTAGTACTCTATCAAAAAGAAGGATAAAATTGAGTAACATGTGTAGGTAGCATGTAGACTCATCTTGACACCATAATAGTAAGTGAACTAAATCAGACACACAAGCTTAAATATCAAATGATTTCTCTTATATGAGAAACTCAAATTATAAATAAAAGCCAGGTCAGGAGTGGTGGTGCACACCCTTAATCCCAGTTCTTGGGAATCTGAGACAGGAGGATCACTACAAGTTCAAGATCAACCTGGGCTACATAGTGAGTTCCATGTTGGTCTGAAGTACATGGCAAGACCCTGTGTCTTGGTTACTTTTTACTCGTTGCTGAGACAAAACACCTGACACACAAAATTAGGGAAGGAAAGGTTTATTTAGCTTACAGTTTTTTGGAGGTTTCAGTCCACAATCAGCTGGCTTTAAGGCAGGGTGGCATGGCACGGGGACAGCACTTCAAGGCAGCAACCGAACAAAAGCAGCCAAAGTAAAAGGAGCAAGAGCAAACCTCTTCTCCTCCTTTATATAGTACACAGGACACCCCCCCCCCCAGGGTGGGTGTAGCATTCACAAACATCCTTGCCTTTCTTTGCATAGGATAAGGATGTTTACAAAGTAAGAACCCTGGCTCCCTGCTGAGTCTCTCAGCTAAACTTTTGGCCTTCTCAAATTGACACAATGGCCAGGTAACTGCTTATGCTCTACACCCCAGGATGTAGAGCTGCTGCCTTACTTAATTAAGCTGCTAGACTTCTCAAGTTGACACAATGTATAAACCATAGCAATCCACGCCTTGTCAACTTGGCAAACAGATACATTTCCTTAAATCAGTCTCCAGATACAAAGACATGCTTATTCTTAACATTTTGCAACTTAACAATATTTTAACACATCTTAACAATCCTTAAGAACCAGCATTAAGTCTACCCAATGACTCATGCACATCCCTTTATGCAAAAGGCATTTAGTCCATCTGCAAGAGTTGCCAAAGTCCTAACAGTTTCAGCTCTGCTGAAAAGTCCAAGTCCCAAATCTCCTCCAAGATCTATGGCAAGCTCTTACCTGTAAAGCCTTGTACAAATGAAAACCAGGTTAAACACTTCTAACATATAAAGGCACAAGGTAAACATTACCATTCCAAAAGTTACAAACAGGGGAATACAAAGCATTGGAACCACAGCAAGACCAAAATCCAGCAGGGCAAACATTAAGTCCTGGAGTTCTCTGCTCCACAGCTGAAGAAACCTGGTTGCAAGCTCCAAAAGGCTTGAGCAATTCCACCCCTGTGGCACTTCCAGGGGTTTTAACTCCCACAGTTTCTCTCTTGAGCTGCCTGTGCTCCCTCATTGCAGGTTTCCTTAGATGATCCATGTTCCTGGCTTTTCCAAACTTCTGAGGTCTCCACTGCACTTTTGGCTTCACATTCATAGTTTCACATCCTGCCCTCTCAGGGGCACACTGCCTGACCTCCCAGGCTTTCTGCAATCGAGGTGGAAGCCTTTTTAGCCTCAGAACCCTTGCATGACGTGGATGATGCCAAGGTCTGCTGCCATTTGGAGCAGTAGCCAGGCTCTCGTCTCTCTTGACTATAGGGGTCGAGTGCCTGGATTGCTGGGCACTCTGAACCTGATTCTGAGGAACAGATTCTCTATGCTGTCTCCATTC
>RJWM01033249.1:0-20775 GCA_004363535.1 Dasyprocta punctata
TTTTTTTTTTTTTTTTTTTTTTTTTTTTTTTTGCGGCACCGGGGATCAAACTCACAACCTCGCGCCTGCCAGACAGATGCTTAAGCTACTGAGCAAAACTCCCAGCCCTAGTTTTTTGAGGCAGGGTTGCACTATGTAGCTCAGGCCGGCCTTGTGCTCGCGTTGTAGCCCAAACCAGCCTTGAACTCACAACGCTCCTCCAACCTCAGCCTCCCGAGTGCTGGGATTAAAGGCATGAGCCACGCCCGGCTTTCTAAGAGCTTTTAATATTCTTTTCTTATGTTGAATTTCAGGGGTCTTTATTATTATATGTCTGGGTGTAGATTTATGTTGATTATGGCTAAGTGGAATTCTATATGCTTCACTTATCTGCATGTGAATTTCTTTTCCTATGGCTGGGAAATTTTCTGCTATTACTTCTGTAGTCTTTTGATATCATTTGTGCTGTCACCTTCTTTTTCATTTACACCTGTCAATAGTATATTGGTTTCTTTTTTTTTTTTTTTGCATCATCTTGCAACTGTTAAATTATTTCCGGGTTCCTTGTTAATTTTAAAAGATCTTTCCTGGTCGCTAGCTGCAATCTTGTCTTCAAGTCTGACAGTTTGTCTTCACATTCGTTCAAGCAGTTTTGTCAGTTTTTGATGGAGTTTTTGATTTCCCAGTTATCTCTTTGAAACTTTTTCTTTCATTCTAGTTCTTTCCTATATTATTCTTTCAAAGTTTCTATCATTTTCCAATGCTCCTCTATTCTTTCTTAGCTACGTCTTCTTTGGATATGCTCATCATTTCTTTCATTGTATTTATCATTTCTTGTTTTACCTGAGAGATTATTTTGGATATGATTTCCTTTACAGCTTCATGGAGTTGTTTCTTTACTTTAGTTGCTATGATTTCAAAAATTTCAGGTGTGTGACTTACACTTTCCTCTATGTCCATGTCTCCTAGACATTTTTGGGATGAGGTAGAGGTTTGATATTTCATTTTGCTCTATTGTTTTATCATTTTCCATTTCTCCAGAGCAGCCAAATGCACAGTCCCAGGTGCTTTCTGAGTTGACGTTGATGTCCTGTCCAGGAGGGGAGTCTCGCTGACTGGGTGAGAGTCACTGATCGTGCTTTTCCCAGGTCCCATGTGGCTGACTCTCCTCAGTTTACTGGTTCACTAACCAGGTCTTTCTCAGGTCCCACATGGCAAATGAATGCCCTCCAGCTGGTTGAGGTCACTTGGAAGATCTTTCCTGTGTCCCATGCTGTCCAATGATGCTGTCTGGCAGTTTGGGGTCACTGGGCTGGTGTTTCCCAGATCCTGTGCTCTTCCCTGATGCTTCCTAGCTGGTCAGCATTGCTGGACAGGTCTTTCTGTGCCCCTGTGGGGTGCACCTAGAATCCCTGGGTAGTTGCGGTCACTCAGCAGGTCTTTCCATGGCCCCGTGCATGTCAGTAGCTTTTAATTACATCATTAAATTCATTGATTGATATTGGTTTATTTAGAATTTTTATATCTTCCTTGTTCAGCTTCAGTAAGTCATATGTGTCCAGGAATCTGTCTATTTATTCTGCATTTTCCATCTCATTAGAATACAAGGTCTCAAGAAAGGTATAGATGATCTTCTGGCTTTCTTGAGGATACACTGTGATTACACTCTTTTTGTTCCCAATTACATGAGTTTGCTTACTTTCCATTTTTTTTAGAAAGTTGGCTTACCGCTTATTGACTATATTTAATCCTTCAAAGAACCGACTCTTTGATTCATTGATTCTTTGTTTTATTTTCTTAGTCTTGCATTATTTTCTACTCTGTTCTTTATAATTTTCTTCAAACTTGACATTCAGTATGAGGTTATGTGAACTTACTTTGTCTTCTTGCCATGAGTTTTCAATGTTACAAATTTTGCTTGAAGGACCGCTTTCATTATATCCCACAAGTTCTAGTAGGTTGTATTGGCCATATCATTTCATTGCAGAAACTGTCTAACTACTTTAATCTCATTTTTGACCTTTTGGCTATTCACTAGGGTCTTATTTCATTTCTATGTATTTATGAAGTTCTTGTGGATTCTTTTGCCATTGATTTCCAATTTCATTGCACTATAATCTGATATTATGCATGGGGTCATTTGAATTCCTTTGAATTTACTTAAGCATGTTTTGTGAGCTAGTATGTAGTCTATGTTGTAGAACATCTCATGTGCAGTTGAGATGATTATGTTTTCTGATGTTGTGAGGAAGAACATTCATTAGACATCTACCAAATCCATTTGTTGTAAAGTTTGTAAATCAACTTTTCAACAGTTGATTTATCCTTTTGTGACAGTGAGGTGCTGAGATCCCCCAATATAATTTTATTAGTGCTTATTTGACTTTTCATGTTCAATTACTATTTTATATAATTGAGTGTACTGGTATTTGTTGCATATATATTTGTGATTGTAATTTCTTCCTCTTGAATTGTTTCCTTAACAATATGTAGTGAAATTCTTTGTCTCTCTTAATCACTCTGGGCTTGAAATCCACTTTGTCTACAAAAAGACAGGCTACTCCTGATTTTCTACATGTACCTGTTAATGGAGTATTGCTTTTCATTTTCTGACTTTTAATCTATGAATTTCTTTTTGAATTAAATGTGTTTATGTATACAGCATAATGTTGGATCTTTCTTCTTTATCCATTCTTCCAGTCTGTTTCTTTTAGTTGAGGAATCAAGACCATAAGCATTTATATTTATAACTGTTATGTATTGACTTATCCTTGCTGTGTTATTTTTCTATTGACTCCCTTTACCCCCCCACTCTGTTTAGCTGTTTGCCGTGACTGGTGGATTCATTCCATTAGCGTTCATGAAATTGAAGTCCTTGTTATTTCTTTTTAGAATGTCCTTCAAACTGTTTTGGAGTTCTGGTTTGATGTTCATAAATTTTCTTAGGTGTTCTTTGTCATGGAAGTGTCTCTTTCCTTCATCAATTTTGAAAGAAAATTTGCAAGGTGCATTAATCTAGGTTGGATGTTGCTTTCTTTTAGGGCTTGAGACACTTCATTCCAAGCTCTCCTAGAGTTGAGAATATGTGTTGAGATGTCAATGGTGAAGTTGTTCTGCATTCCAAGGTCAGTTGGCCTCTCTCTAAGATGGCTCAAGAATGATCACCCTCTCCCATGAGATGACCAAATCCATTACACTCACCAGTTGGTTCAGTCTACAGCATCTACACCTTCATTCCATTGCTGCCTCTCTCTGTGAAGGTCTCTGGTTTTTCGTTTTTTGGTTTTTTTTTTTTTTTCATCACTGGGGATCGAACTCACAACCTCATGCCTGCCAGACAGGTGCTTAAGCCACTGAGCCAAACTCCAGGCCCTAGGTCTCTGGGTTTTAAGCATTAATCATGTGTCTGTGTGTTTGAACTGTTCCTCCCATACAGTGAGTCACAACTTGGAGAGGCACTGCCCACTACCTCATTCTTCTTTCTTGAAGTTTCTCTCTTCATTTTTCCCTGTGGGCTTCAATTCTCACTTTAGATCATTCCTGGGTCCAGGAGAACTATTTCCTTCATTCTTCTCTGGTTCATATTCCAGTGTCTGAACAGCAAATCTCAGAGAAGCTCTTTCCCCTCTGCCATCTTTCCAGTGTCCAGAAGGAAATATTCTCAAATATTCTATTTAACCAATTCTCTGAATTGATTGGGAAATGTCTTAGTTTGTTGAATTCTTTGAAGTTCAACAAGTTTTTTCTTGAAAAGAGATGATGTTATACAACTGGAAGGCACCCACACTTGGTTCCTGTAGTCACAATGTTGAAAGATCTACAAAAGAGCTGAGAGAAAAGAGAAGGAAGAGCAGGACATTGGAACCAAGAAGGTGGAGACAGAAAATAAGTGGAAGCTCCTCAATGACGTAGCTTCTACATTCAAAGGACTTTTTCTATCATACCCCAGGTGAAAGAGATCTCAATAAATTAATGCCTGTTGTCTCTGATGGACATTTTATTTCTATTAATGTTAAAAAACAGTTGCAATTTTCTTTATTAATGCAAATATTTTCATTACAGTATTTTATTGTCTTTTCCATTTTTAAAAAAGTCTTGGGACTAAATACTTTTCAAAACATAGCTTTATATGCATAAAACATATGAATGTGCACTTTTCCTTGTCTAATCTAAGCAATAGCCTTGTAAATGTAGCACACAGTGTATTTGGAATCCTCCATTTCTTAATAGCAGAGAACAAGACACTCTGCCTAGCTCCCTGGACTGGGAGGCATCGGCTCCCACCCGGGAAGGTGGAGGCTCCACCTCGGGAGACTGCCCTCAACTGCTGTGCACAAGATCCAGCTCTACTGGGTCCTGGGACTCAGTGCAACCCACCAGAGGAACGCCTGGCCAGCCTCGCATGACACAGAGGTACTCAGTCCAGGCCAGCCCAGGACCCCAGAGCTGCTCATCAGGGACTGACCAGCATAGCTGCAGAGCCTTGGAGAGCTTAGGCTCCCCCCACAAGAGCGCAGAGTGTGCAAACTCCTTACTTAAGTGGAGTGGCCTGTGCCGCATCCTAGAGCTTGTGGACCCCTCCTACCCAGAAGCAAGGCCCCAGTACTATAGGCCTGGGACTTGCCCAGGCTTGTCTGGTACAATGGAACCCCTGAACTCCTTGCAGTCAGACTTAGGGTCAGGGTAGTGCCACACTCCAGGGTACACTCTGCCTAGCTCCCTGGAACTGGGAGGCCTCAACCCACACCTGAGAAGGTGGAGACTCCACCCACACACTCCAGGAGACTGCCCTCACTTGCTGGGCACAAGATTCAGCTCTACTGGGTCCCGCGGCTCAGCACAACTCACTGGGGGAACACCCAGTCAGCCTCGCAGGACATAGGTTCTAGAAGAAAATGACAAAAGGAAACACCAAGAGGCAGTCCCAGTCCCCCAGCACACTGAGAACAAACCCAAGAGACACTGAAATGGAAGAAAGAGGGAGTCACATAACTGAACTTTCTGAAATGATAGAAAATGCAGTAAAGAAACAGCATCGATGAAGCTATAGAGAAATTCAAATCAGGAATATTCTCTCAGTGAAAAAATGAAATAAGAATCATTATTAAAGAAATGTGTGTATCTAAAGAAGCACAAGATAAAAAATAGAAGAACTTAAGAAAATGATTGAAACTTTGAATGAACAATATAAGACACAAACAGAATGCATGAAAGAGATGCAAAGGGAAATGCAGGAAATGAAAAATTTCATGGAAAGTTTGAAAAAACAATTGAATGAAGCTGAAGATAGAATCTCAGATCTTGAAGACAGCATGGGAGATCATGGCCACGAAAGAAAAGATCTCTTAAAAATAGTAAAGAATCAAGAAACAACCATTCCACAGCTGCAAGATGATGCCAAGAGAAATAACATAAGATTAATGGGCATAAATGAAAAAGCAGGGGTCAATACTAATGACCTGCAAAGAGTATTCACAGAAATAATAGCAGAAAACTTTCCAAACATGGGAAGAGAATCTGAAATACAGGTAACTGAGGCATATAGGACCCCGACTAACCACAACCAAAATAAATCCTCACCTAGACATATAATAATAAAGGTATCAGAAATACAGCACAAGAACAAAATACTAAAAGCTGTCAGAGAATACAAACGGATCACCTATGAAGGAAAGCCTATCAGAATCATGGCAGACTTCTCAACACAAAACTTTAAGTTAAGAAGACTTGGAGTGAAGTATTTCAAATCCTGAAAGAAAACAACTTTCAACCCAGATTGATGTACCCTGCAAAACTATCCTTTAAAATTGATGGAGAAATAAGATACTTTCATGACAAAGAAGAACTGAAGAAATGTATGGCCACCAAACCAACACTACAAAGAGCACTGAAAGACACTCTAGAAAGAGACAAAGATAGCCATAATCTTAAGAATAACAGCAAAAGGAAACCACTAAATAGGACAAATAATTAAACAGAAAATGTAGAAAACCAACAACAGAAAGGTATCATGACAGGGATGAGCCAGTACATATCAGCTATATCAATCAATGTAAATGGTCTCAAATCACCAATAAAAAGAAACAGACTAGCAGAGTGGGTTAAGAAACAATACCCAACAATATGCTGCGTACTCAAAAGGAAATTCACAGACTAAAAATCAAAGGCTGGAAAACAATACTCCATGCAACAGGAACCCAGAAAAAAGCAGGGGTAGCCATTATGTTTGCAGACACTGCAAACTGCAAACTGAGAAAGATCAAAAGAGATAAAGAATGTCACTACATACCTGTTAGGGGAAAACTTCAAGAGGAAGAGATCACAATCATAAATATATATGCACCAAATATGGGAGCACCCAAATATGTAAGACAATTCTTAATAGATATGAGAAACCAAATAAACAACAATACAATTATAACAGGGTACCTTAACACCCCATTGTCACAGAGAGACAGATCAACCAAAGAAAAAATCAGCAAAGAAATAAAAGAACTGAATCAAACTTGTGAACAACTGGACCTAGTAGATGTGTACCGAGTATTCCACCCATCAACATTGGAATACACATTCTTCTCAGCTGCACATGGGTCATTCTCTAAAATAGAGTATATATTGGTCTACAAAACATGCTTAAATAAATGCAAAGGAACTGAAATAATTCCATACATATTATATGACCATAGCACAGTAAAATTGGAAATGAATGACAAAAAACCTACAATAACCACATAAAAACATGGAAATTAAATAATACTCTCCTAAATAACCAATGAGTCACAGAAGAGTTTAAAGAAGAAATTAAACAATATCTACAACTGAATGAAAATGCAAATGCAAATTACCAGAACCTGTGGGATACAATGAAAGCAGTCCTCAGAGGGAAATTTATAGCACTAAACTCCCACATCAGAAAAACGGAAAGAACACACATAACCTAATCCTGCACCTCAAACTTCTAGAAAAGAAGAGCAAGTTAAGTCCAAAGCCAAAAGAAGGGAGGAAATTATTAAGATTAGAGCAGAAATTAATGCAATTGAATCTAAGAAAACAATACAAAGAATTAATGAATCGAAGAGTTGGTTCTTTGAAAGAGTAAATAAAATTGTTAAACCTCGAGCCAACCTTATCAAGAAGAGGAAAGAAAAAACTCAGATTCATGCAATAAGAAATGAAAAGGGTGAAATCACTACAAATCCAGTGGAAATGCAGAAGATCATTAACACCTACATCGAAACCTTTACTCACATAGATTTGATAACACAGAAGAAATCGACAGATTCCTAGAAATCTATGAATTGCCAAAGCTGAGTCAAGAAGATGTAAAGATGCCGAATAACCCAATTTCAGCTAATGAAATTGAAAATATAATTAGGACCCTACCAACAAAGAAAAGCCCAGGCCCTGATGGATTCATTGCTGAATTCTACAAGAAGACTTAATGCCAACATTCCTCAAACTCTTCAGTGAAATCAAAAGGGAAGCAAGTCTCCCTAACTCATTCCTGGAAACAAGTATTACCCTAATACCAAAACCAGAGAAAGACCCAACCAAAAAAGAAAATTACAGACCAACCTCCCTAACGAACATAGATGCAAAAATCCTCAATAAAATACTGGCAAATAGAATACAGCAAGTTATCAGAAAGATTATACCCCGTGATCAAGTGGGATTCATCCCAGGAATGCAGGGATTGTTTAACATATGCAAATCAATAAATGTAATATACCATATCAACAAGGCCAAGGACAAGAACCACATGATTATCTCAATAGATGCAGAAAAAGCTTTTGACAAAATCCAACACCCATTCATGATAAAAACCCTGCAGAAAATCAGAATAGATGGTCTCTACCTCAACCTGATAAAAACCGTATATCATAAACCAACAGCCAACATCTTACTAAATGGAGAAAAACTGAAAACTTTCAACCTAAAATCAGGAATAAGACAAGGATGTCCATTATCACCACTCCTATTCAATATAGTTCTGGAAATATTATCCAGAGCAATTAGACAAGAGAAAGAAATAAAGGGAATAAGGATAGGAAAGGAAGAAGTAAAATTATAATTATTTGCAGATGATATGATACTCTACATAGAAGACCCCCAAAAATCCATTAGAAGACTTCTAGAAGTAGTAACCAAATTCAGTAATGTAGCTGCATACAAGGTCAACACTCAAAAATCAATAGCATTCCTGTGCACAAACAACAAAATCACTGAGAGAGAAATAAGGGAAATCACAACCTTTACTATAACATCCAAAAAAATGAAATACTTAGGAATCAATCTAACAAAGGAAGTAAAAGATCTATACAGTGAAAATTACATTACTCTAAGGAAGGAAATTGGAGAAAATCTCAGAAAATGGAAAGATGTTCCCTGTTCATGGATAGGAAGTACAAACATCATGAAAATGGCCATTCTCCCAAAATTATTATACAGATTTAGTGCAATCCCAATCAAAATACCACTTGCCTACCACATAGAGCTAGAGCAAGCATTCCTGAAATTCATCTAGAACCAGAAAAGACCTAGAATAGCAAAGGTAATTCTGGGCAACAAAGGGAAGGCAGGAGGCATTACAATCTCTTACTTGAAATTATACTACAAAGCTACTGTGATAAAATCAGCATGGTACTGGAATCAAAACCGACCTGAAGATCAACGGAGTAGATTAGAAGGTACAGCCACAAGTACAAACACACTTAGCCACTTCATCTTTGACAAAGGGGCCAAATATGTACATTGGAAGAAAGATAGCCTCTTTAACAAATGGTGCTGGAAAATTGACTTTCTATATGCTGTAAACTAAAACCAGATCCATGCCTATCACCATTCACTAAAATAAAGTCAAAATGGATCAAAAATCAGGATATTAAAACAGAGACACTAAATTTACTAGAAGACAGACTAGGTAAAAATTTGATGACATAGGAGTAGGCAGAGTGTTCATGAACAAAAATCAAATTTCACAGGAAACACTCCCCAGAATCAACAACTGTGATCTCATCTTACTAAAAAGTTTTTGCATGTCAAAGGAAATCTCCCACAGAGTAAAAGGAAAACCAACGAATTGGGAAAATATCTTAGCCAATTGTCCATCAGACAAAGGCTATCTAAACCATATAAAGAATTAAAAGAAATCAGGCCCCTAAAATTCAAGGACTCAATCCAAAAATGGGCATCTGAGATGAATACACACTTCTCAGAGAAAGAAATACAAATGACAAATAAATATATGAAAACATGTTCAACATCAATGGTCATTCGGGAAATGCAAATTAAAACAACACTGAAATTCCGTCTCACTCCAGAATGAATGGCCAAGTTTAAAAAATCAAGCAACAGTAAATGCTGGAGGGACTGTGGGGAAAAAGGAACTCTTCTCCACTGTTGGTGGGAGTGTAGACTGGTGCAACCACTGTGGAAGTCAGTGTGGAGATTCCTCAAGAAGCTAGGATTAGAGATCCCATTCAACCCAGCTATCCCTCTTCTGAGCATTTTCCCGGAATTGAAAACATCATATCACCCATGTTTATAGCAACACAATTTGAAATAGCCAGATCTTGGAAACAACCCAAGTGCCCATCAATCAAGGAATGGATAAAAAAAATGTGGTATTTTTGTACAATGGAGTACTACTCAGCTATTAAGAAAGATTGCATTGAGACTTTTATAAGTAAATGGTCATGACTTGAGACCATACTCATAAGTGAAATAAATCAAATCCACATTTGTAAATATTGTATTGTCTCCCTAGTGTAAGAAACTGAAAAAGTATATATGATCCAAAATCTATAATAAATACTGTGGAAGGGTAAAAAAGCAGCTCGAAGAGCAAAAGTAACTGGGAAGGGAAAAGGGGGAAAGAGGGAAGGGAAAAGGAAAAGATATAAATCTGTATATATGTATATGTAAGATAACTAAAACGAACACACTGCTGAATGTATTCGTTATTGAGAAAGAGCAATTAATACTCATATGATTAGATCAATTTTACATGTCTCTATCAGTTAATGTAGACAACCATTATAAAGATAATGATACGCGATATTGCAACCATTGTCAAGTTTCTATCATCCTGTTTTGTAAACCTGTAATGTTACTGTTGTGCATTTACTCTAGACGTCTGTCTGTTTTGTTTTTTGTCTTTGTTATATATGTCTTTTTTTTTCTTTTCTTCTGCTTAAATAAAAAAAATAGTAGAGAGCAACATGGTGGCTTCTCAGTAATTTAGACAATTGAAATGATGTTGTCTTCAGTGTCTAGCTTTAAATATGTAATCTTAATTACTAGTCCCTACCATCAAGTCTTAAGAAGTATATAAGATTTCAGAACCATCTTTTGACACATTTCTGGTAGACCTCCCTCAATATTTCTTACTGGATGTACAATTTTTCATCTATTCAAACTGAATGAATGTTTAGTATATATTGAGTAACAGCTTTGTAATTTTGTGAAAATTTTAAAAGGTAAAATGAAAAATCTAATGAGTTGAAAATGATATTGGACAAGTTTATATACCTTTATAATACTTGACTCCAAATGCAACAGTTTAGAATATCTCCATTTTTCTACATTATCTAGAAAAATGTTGCTTGTCATATGAGAACAGGTGAAATATGAACTTCTGTAACTACATGATTAATTTATTAATAATGAGTTTCAATTGTAACTTTTTACCCCTTGTACTTAGTGAAATAAATCTTGAAGTTTAAAAGTGACAACTGGCTGGTAATTTTAGTTTTATGGTTTTAGGAAATCTATAAAAAGAAAAGAAGCAAATCTTGTCCAAATAAAGAGGAAACATGTTATATGTTTAGTCTAAACACATGGATGAAATCTTTCAATAAGCTGTATTTGTAAAAGGAGTCAATATTTTTGAAATATGAAATTCATAAAGTGACAGATTCATCATTATATACTTGTAGTTAATATTCTGATAAAGTGAGAAATTTTAAAAAAGGTTGTTAAATTTATACTATTCTTAGTCTTTAGTAATTATGTCATGTTTTCTTTTTTAAATCCACCGTAGTCTCTTCTTACAAGCTCAGTGTTGCATTTCCACATTCTTCCATGAGAGAATTAACACCGTTCAGAGATTCTTAATAGGGAAAACTTCTGGCTATTCATTACTGTGTTAGAAGACTAGTGTGTTGAGATGATACTATTCTCAGATGCACTTCTGAGAGGCAAGGGAAATATTTAACTTATAATGCTCTTTTCAGCTTTTAATGATCTGTGCCTAAAACTCACATAATGAACTGAATGTTTATTTTCTATCCCAGCCTATATCTCTGCATGCCAATATATCAGAGTATGGTAAATTTATAAACCCTAGAATATATTCTTCAGGAATAATTTGTATCTCTTGAAGACCAAAGATATTGAATGTTTCTCATATATTTATTTGTTACTTGTATTTCTTCATCTTAGAAGTGTATGTTCATCTTGGCTACCTTGTTTTGGATTGGGTCTTTGAATCTAGGGGGGACTGATTTTTTCAATTCTGTATATGTTCTAGATATAAGTCCTTTGTTTGAGGGACAGTTGGCTAACATTTTTTCCCACTGCATAAGTTCTCTTTTCACTCTATTGATGATCTCTTATGACGTGTAAAAGCTTTGTAATAACATGAGATCGTAGTTGTTGATTTTTGGAAGTGTTTCCCATGATGTTTGGGCTTTGCTCATAAAGTTTCTGCCTGTAACAATGTGTTCAAGTTTGTACCTACTTTCTCTGCAGTAGATTTAGTGTTTCTCTTTTAATATTTAGATCTTTGATCCACTCTGACTTCAATTTATTGTATAGTGATAGATACTGGTCTAGTTTTAGTCTCCAGAATGGAAACAGCCAGTTTCCATCTCAGTCTAGCAAGAATGGATATCATCAAGAAATCAACAAATAACAAATGCTTGAAGGACTGTGAAGAAGAAGAAGAAGGAACACTTCTCCACTGTTGGTGGGAATGTAGACTGGTGCAACCCCTAGGGAAACCCATGTGAAGATCCTTCAAAAAACTAAGATTAGAATTTCCCTTTCAACCCAGCTATTCCCCTTCTGGGTATTTTCCCAGAAGAATTGAAAATATTATGCCACAGGAATATTTATACACCCATGTTTATAGAAGCACAATTTGCAATAGCTAAATTTTTTGGCACTGGGGATCAAACTCACAACCTTGCACTTGCAGGCAGACACTTGTGCTGCTGAGCTAAATCCACGGCTAGTAATAGCTAAATCTTGGAAGGAACTCAAATGCCCATGAATCAAGGAATGGATAAAAAGGTATGGTATTTTTGTGCAATAGAGTACTACTCAGCTACAGAGGAGGATAAACTTGAGACATTTATAGGGAAATGGGTGCAACTTGGGCATATACTTATAAGTGAAATAAATCAGATTTGTGTATGTTAATATTGTATTGTCTCATTAGTGTAAGAAGTTGAAATAATAAATAAGGCCCAAATTGTAAAATAGATATTATGAAATGGGAAGAAATTGTTCAAAAGGAAAGAGATACTGGGATGGGGAAAGTAGAAAAGAAGGAAGGGAAAAGGAAAAAATACATAAATACATACATATATATATATATATATATATAATAAGATAGGCACACTACTAATTGTTATTAGTTCATTGAAAGGAAAGGTTTGTACCTATATTATTTGATCATTTTTATGCCTATATTTTGTACTATGAGAAGCAACTCTGGAGATGAATACCCAATGTACTAACCATTGTTAGTTTCCTACAACCTTAATTTGAAATTTTGTACGATTGTTTTCATTGTTTCTTATCTAAAATAAAGAATTTAAGAAAATAATAGTTATCTTTTATCTTATTTTTTTCAGGCTAGTGTATATTTTTTAGCTCTAATTTCAAACTTTTAGCCAAAATATTCCAGTTCTTCATCACACATATACCATGTATACCATTTTTTGTTCAGATTTCCATTACCTTTAAAACATAAAGCTATTGACACTTGTGAAATTATGGATATATTTGTCTTAGTGGTTACTTTAGTGGATAGCTGAGATTATATAAGGAAATTTTTAAGACTAATTTGGCAGATATTTCATATGGTGTCCTGCAAAATACTTTATATTGTGCTTAATAACACAAAATTTCTCCTGTTACGGTTATAATGAATAAAATTACCCTGTTAGAAGCCAATGAGTATTCATAGATTCCGATTTTTGTAGTTCCTCTCTTCCCAATTTTCAGAGGCATTATTTTATTTTTTCATAATAATAATCATATTAAGATATTCATAAATGATTAAATTATCTATGTTAGAGGCAAAGGAATTAGGTCAAAATATAATAAAATGGTTTGCTGAAAATTTCTGATCAAAGTAAAGCCAATGTTTATAATATATAATATAATATGTTATAAACTTTTAAAAAACACAAGTATAACCCAAGGATCCTTTATAGGTTGAGTACTAGTGATCAATAAAAGCTTGAACACTATTTTGAGAAATGTATATGATTTGAATTTCTGTCTCCTCACATCTCTTGATTTTGTTCCCCATTGAGAAAGATCTTTCCCTACTTCCTGTTACATCTTTTATTTTGTTCTTTATTTTTACTTTGCATTTCTCATATAAGATAAACCATGTAATATTTGAAAGTGATGGTTTAACTTATTTTATGTTTACAGCAGCACAATTCAAAATACCTAAATTTGAGGACTGGCCTATATTACCAACAACAGATAAATAGATAAGGAAAATGTGGTATTTACACCCAGAGGAGTATCATTTTGCCATGAAGAAAAAAAAAAAGACTCTAATGATTCTAAGAAAATGAATGTAACTTAAGAACATAATGTCAAAAGTATATATTTTTATTCTTAATTTATAAAACTGCTTGTATAAAATAATCAACTACCAAATATATCACAATGTAAAATTTTAAAAATTGAGTGAATATACCCTGAGCATCCAATGTACATGAAAGCTTTAAGACAGCATTTGTGCAACTTTACTGAAAATTTAATAAATATACACTATATTTGTCTTAGTATACTTAACAAGGAACTAAATATATCACTCTAGTCTTAAACATGGAATATTAGTCAACACACTTTAACAGATATCTGCTATGTCTCTTTTCCATTTGTTTTTATTATAAAATATTTTTCCCAATTCAAATTTCCTATCTTTTTACCAGTTATGCACATACAGCCCTCTGTCTTCCTCTCCATATTTAAAACTGTTGCTTTGTACTCTTTTTCTAATGATTTCAATATTGCATCATCTTAAGAATGGCCTTTCCCTTTCCACTGGATAGATGTCATGTTTTACTTTGTATGCATGTTTGTGTTTATTACATAAATTTGAATTTTACTTTAAATGCTATTGCACCTATATTGCCATTGTTTTTTTTTGTTGTTGTTGTTGTCATTTTGCTTTTGTTGTTGTTTTTTAATTGCTTACTTCTTGATTGTTCATTTCTCTTTAAAATAAAAAAATACTATTGTGCTACATTTCAGATTGCGTTACAATACTCAGAAAATAGTTGTCATTGTTTGTCATATGAGGGAATTAACACTGTTGAAATCAAATTCTATACTTTGATCCTTCATGCAATTTGCAGATCAGGTATCACAGACTTTCTTTTTTTCTTTCAGTGCATATTGCTTTGAGTCGAATTATTCTTTTTGAGGTTACCATTTATCTTGAGACTTGGGTAATATGTGAACACAGTTTGGTTTCCTCTCATATTTCTTGCTGATGTTCAGCATGTCTCCCTCATTTTTCAGAGGTTATATTTTCCTATTATCTGTTCTATGTTTCTACTGACTGGAAATAGGGCAGTTTTCCATTAGAGATTTAGCTATTGCATGCTTTCACTATGCACCTTCCTTGGGCTAAAGACATGTGCATAGGGAAGATTTCTCTCTACTGGTCCATTCATTCTTGCAACTCTCCACCTTCTGTCAAAATAAATGCATTGTTTTTCAGGTACCATCCATGCCCTTCAGAAAATCTGTACTCTTTGTTTTTATCTTTATCATCACGGAGGAGCCTCACCTGTTATAAGACTGCTCAGGTTAATCATGAAATCATATTTCACTTTCAAATTTTTACTAGTCAATATATGTATAATCATATTTTTGTTCCTTGGAGACTGAAAAATATATGCTTGTAGATATGATTTATATAAATGGTTGAGCATAACTTATTTTTAAAAGAAAATGAAGCAATTGTTTGAAAGCAAAAAATGTGTCTTGAAGTTTTTATAGAAATGAGTACCTTTGTGGATGCAGTCTTTGGATTTGAATCAAACATGTCTTAGACATAGGGAATGCTTTTAGAAACCATTAAGAAAATTGTAAAATAAAAGTGCCATATTTATTAGATCTAGAAAAGATATGTAATCTAAATGCATCTAATAATTGTTACATAGATGTAGTATGGTTGAAAATTCCAGGGTTATATAATTTCATTTTTCTTAGGAATTGTTGGGGTAATCAATTGTGTAGTGGAATATTAATATAAGTATCTTTTATTATCTGATATAATAATACTGGAAAGAAATAAGCACAAAAACTACAGAAAGGAATGTGGAGGGATTCTGGATTCGTAGACATTTCCTCACACATTTGGGTCAAATGTCCAAGCAATATTAACATCGTCTACCTCCAACATTTCTTGAATATAAGTCCCTATATTTCTTTTATTGGTACAAACAAATTGATTCTTATTTTTGATGCTGTTGATCCTAACATAAGTTGTTTTATACCAAAATTCAAGTTTTTTCAAGAGGCAAAGACAGCAGTGATACATTTGTTATAGTGTATTTTTATGAACGCAAGTGTGTTTCTGAAATATAAAACTTGGTTATGAAATGCTGAAGTATTTTGAATTCTCCTATTTGATTTTTCACTGTAAACAGAGTTAACAATATCTTAAAGTCTATATTATATATTACTATTTACAGTTAAAATATTTAGCATATACATAGGAATATTAAACATTCATTAAATAAAAATATAAACAGAGGATAAAACATCATCCAACAAAATAAGTATTAGCATATATTTAGTCTAAATGCGCCACATTTGTCCTTGTTCTAAACCATTCAGTTCATTTCAGTATGAGAGGATTACCTCAGTCTTTTAAATTTATCTTTAATTGTGTGATTAGCTTCTGTGTAAAGATCATGTCCAGAAGTGTTATCACTTAGTCCTGTGTAGAATTTTTAAGATCTCAAATACAATTTAGTTCTGTAATTCTTTTAATGTGTTTTGTCTCAATGAGAATAACTGATACACAGTTATTTACTAGGAATAGATTTGGAGGCTGGGGAATTCAAAATTGACAGTTCTGCATCTAAAGAGGGTGTTCTTATTGTTTAGTCATGAAGCAGAATGCATAAGGAGAAGATAACACAGGAGACACAGACAGAGAAGAGAGAGAATTAGATGGGGGGACACCGTCAACATTATCCTTTCATCTGAAGCACATCAATATATTCACTATGTCAGTATTTCAAAATTTCACCTTCAACATTGCTGTCTTAAAGATTAACTTCTAAACACATGAACTTTGAGATACACACTCAAAACATAGCAGTGATCATGAAAACACTTGGAGAGACTGAATTATTATCAGTAGAAGTTACTGAATAAGAATGATGATCAAGCCCACTTATCAAAGAGTTACGGGCATATAACAGGAGCAAAATATGAATGTGGTTGTCAAAAATAACACTATTTGTTTTGTTTGCTACTACATTAGCTAGCCTATCATAACAAAGACATGTTAAGAAAAAAATATTCCTGCCAAAACTCTGGTAAATGAGTATCTGATATGAGTACCAGGCATTAATGCAGAATACAATTTTCCTAAGTAAATGCTTAATATATTAATAAAGTACACTTGTGTGCCATGGAAATTGCTTTACTTTAGTAATAAATGTCAGTTACAATAACTTTATTTTTTTATTTTAAAGACAATGAAAATACAACAAAACAAAATAAAGAAAATCAGAATAGAACAATGCAAGCAATGCAGGACTTCAAAACAAGACAACAGGAAATCAACAATGGTTATCATAATGTCTCCGTTTTCTTCAAAATATATATCCATACAATCACAAGCAATAAAATCAAGCAAAACAAAGTAGAATAAAGCCAATCAGAACAAAAGAATGAAAGCATTACAAGACTTCAAAAAAGATAAGAGGAAATCAACATGTGAAGTTATGAACAGCTATTTTGAAGAAAACAAGAAACATTGTGGTAACCACAGTTAAAATGATTTTTATTAACTCATAATTGATACAGACATCCCAATTTATTTTATCTAATATTCATTTAACTTATGCAATGATGATTATCTTTTATGAGGATTCTCAGAAATATAATCTCAAAAGTAGAGAGAAAATTTCTTACCATAATTTATGTAATAAAAATGCAGGTTTCAAAGATCTAAACTTTTAGTTTTATCTGTAATTGAAGACTCACAGGGATTTCAAAAATTCATTTTGATTTACATGCTTAATTCACTCAATCCTGAAAATGTAGCATCTTTATTCCACTGTTTCTTTTCTTTTCTTTCTTTTTTTTTTTTGGTACCGGTGATTGAACTCACAACCTCGCGCCTGCGAGGCAGGTGCTTACACCACCATTTCTTAGATCCTCTTTTAGCTATTAAGCTCAGGATGTGCAGAAAATTACAATGTTTCAAGCCTACAAATAGCGTCTGTAAAACTGCCACAATAACATCCTCAATTAACCTCATCAACAATTGGATTTTATCTTGATGCCATAATGTTTACTTAATAAAATTTTATTAATCGTATAAAAATGCCTATTCTGTCAGTCATTGAAATAAATAACTATGCAATTTGGATCTTCATGTACACCAACTTGTCACATATGCACGAAGACATACTTGCTTTGAAAACACCATTTAGTTACATCTCAGATATCATGTTCTTTACATACAAAGAAGGAAATTTTAAAATATTAGACAAATCAACAGAGACTTTAAAAACACAACTCCGTTACAAGATAACCTATAAATGAACACAATACAGAATACTCAATTTCTCATAAGAGACAGAATTTCAGAGATCTAAGTTTATGAAACTAGTAAGTTTTTGCTAATATCTGAGAAATTACCTGGGAACCTGTGGAGACACATGCTGAGCAGTCCACCATTACCTGTGGTTGTCAAGGTAACAACTGATATTTAATTCTTACTAACAGGCTTCTTCTAGATTATACTAGCTAGAATATCCCTTCTACTAACCACAACAAATGTGAATGTCTTAATGTTATTCACAGGAGAGTTAGTCAATACAATAGTTCTCTCAAAGTAGAGCTAATTATTGGATAACTTGGTAAGACTGTTCAATTTCAGTACATGTAATACGAGCTTGGGTGAAGCTGCAGTTGCATGGTAGGAATTAAGTAAAAACCAACAAGTCACAGAATAAAAACATAAACAAATGAAAAAAATATGTTCTATATCATTAACTCTTATTAAGCTCAGAAAATGGCTTTCAGAAATTAAAAATGAGAATGACAATGTGTTTCCATTCCATCTAATATTGCATATAGTCTTAGTCTATTATTGCTATAAAAACTACTTGAGATTATGTATTTTATAAAGAAAAAAGAGTTTTGTTTAGTTCACAGTACTGAAAGTCTATGAGCATGATACAGTTACTAGCTTCTGGTAAGAACGTTTTGATGTACAGCATTAATTAGAAAAGACATATAACATGAGAAGTTACAGAGAGAGAGGAAGCTAGAAAGAGAGCCCACAGGGCTCAAGAAGTCAAAAGCACCATATAACAACCCATTCTCACAGTAATCAATTGCATCCTTGAATTCATACCATGGGAAGAGAAAAAAAATTGAGTCAGTGCAATCACATAAGAGAAAGAAATAAAAAAATTTTTAATAAGAGAATTAAGTCAAAATATCCTTTTTTGAAGATGACATGATGCTTTATGTAGAAGACTCATAGCAGCGCCAACAGAACATTCCTAGAACTAACTAATAAACTCAGTAAAATAGCAGAATGCAAAAATCAATGTATAAAAATCAGTATCATTTCTTTATGAAAACAATGAACTCTTCAAGAAAGAAATCTGGAAATCGTTCTCATTCATAATATCTTCAAAAGTTGATAATAGGGTTTAACCTAACCAAAGAAGTGAAAATCCTTGAAATTGTAAACATTAGTATTCAGAAAAAAAGAATCAGAACAGGATATCAGAAAATGGAAAGATATTCCCTGTTCTTGCATAAGAAGAATCAGTATATTCAAAATACCATATTCCCCCAAAATAATATATATAGACTTTATTGAATTCCAATCAAAGTAGCAACAACATACTTTACATAACTAGAGAGAAACTTTCTAAAATGTGTATGCAATCAGAAGAGGCCTAGAATAGCAAAAACAATAATGGGCAACAAGAACAAATAGGAAAGCATCACAATCTCAGATTTTAGGTTATATGACAATACTACAGTGATTAAAAACATCATGATACTGGAACAAAAGCAGATATGTTAATTAATGAAACATAATTAATAATGCAGGAATAACCCTAGGCATCTTCAGGATTCTGATTTTCAACAAATGGGAAAAATCACACAAAAAATTATTTCATTAACTATGAAGTGTTGGGAATCTGGTTTTCCATGTTCAGAAGAATTAATCTGTATCCATGTGTCCTACGCTACACTAAAATCAAATTAAAATATATCAAAGACATATATTGAAGAAAGAAACTGAATCTGCTGGAAGAAAAGAAAAGGGTAAAACTCTTGTAGACATGCATGTTGGCAAGAAATTTCTGGCAGGATACCAACTGCAAAATAAATAACAACAATCAATATATCAGATTATATCACAACGCAGAGTACTAACAATATATCAGATTATATCAAATTGAAACCCTTTGGTTAAACAGCAGAGTGAAGAGATAACCTATAGAATGGGTAAAAATCTTTTAGCTATTCTGATAGAAAACTAATATCTGCAATATATAAAGAGCTAAATAACTTAGCCCCCCCAATCAAAAAGTGGTCAACTGAATAGAAGTAAAATGACCAAGGGATACTCAAAAAAATGCCAAGGGATACTCAAAAAAATGCTCAGCATTATTGGCTGTTAGTGAAATGCAAATCAAAATAGCACTGAGATTCTATCTTACTGCAGAAAGAATGGCTGTGATCACTAACTCATAAATGACAAATGTTTGAGAGGATACAAAGCAAAATAAACTCTTTTGTACTGAAGAAAATATAAAGTAGTACAAGGAGTGTGAAAACAAAAATGGAGATTCCAAATAAAACTAAAAAAAAAAACCTTTTATTTGATCCAACTATACATCTTCTTGGTGTATTCCTCAGGGAGTTAATGACAGATTACAGGGAAACATGCAGGCCTCTGTTTGCAGCAGCATATCTTGTAATTGCTAAATCTTGGAAGTAGCTTATATGTTCATCAGAGGATGAATGGATAAAGAAATTGTCCACAAGGAATGTACTTATTATGTATCACAAGCACATATATATATCACAAGAACAAACTAGAAAAAAAGGAAAGAAAACCATAAATGTTCAGAAATGATCATGATGAAAAATTTGATTTCGCTAAGAGTAAAGATTAAGTACTTAGATGAAATGAGGTAGAAAATGGTGAAAACTATTATTGAATGACTTCTGCACACCAGGTATTTTTCTAGAAACTTTGCAACATAATAGTATTTATTAAGTACAATTCACAAGACTGTTGCAAAACAATTTATAAAC